>CAXFZM010000233.1:0-74903 GCA_964007475.1 Hybos culiciformis
TGGTTTTTTGTTCAATAGTCGGGCTCCAGACCTCGGAGAACCTCCGTTTTTGGCTTAAATTAAAGGTCTAGAAATTACGCTTCTTTCTGTGCAATTTTTATGAAAATCGGTTTTCTAGATCCGGAGAAATAAACGATAAGGTGAGCAAACCCCCTAATTTTAACCCATAAAATGTTGACTTTGGGCTGGTTTTTTGTTCATTACTCCGGCTCCAGACCTCGGAGAACCTCCGTTTTTGGCTTAAATTAAAGGTCTAGAAATTACGCTTCTTTCTGTGCAATTTTTATGTAAATCGGTTTTCTAGATCCGGAGAAATAAACGATAAGGTGAGCAAACCCCCTAACTTTAACACATAAAATGTTGACTTTGGGCTGGTTTTTTGTTCATTACTCCGGCTCCAGACCTCGGAGAACCTCCGTTTTTGGCTTAAATTAAAGGTCTAGAAATTACGCTTCTTTCTGTGCAATTTTTATGTAAATCGGTTTTCTAGATCCGGAGAAATAAACGATAAGGTGAGCAAACCCCCTAACTTTAACACATAAAATGTTGACTTTGGGCTGGTTTTTTGTTCATTACTCCGGCTCCAGACCTCGGAGAACTTCCGTTTTTGGCTTTAATTAAAGGTCTAGAAATTACGCTTCTTTCTGTGCAATTTTTATGAAAATCAGTTTTCTAGATCCGGAGAAATAAACGATAAGGTGAGCAAACCCCCTAACTTTAACACATAAAATGTTGACTTTGGGCTGGTTTTTTGTTCATTACTCCGGCTCCAGACTTCGGCGGACCTCCGTTTTTGGCTTAAATTAAAGGTCTAGAAATTACGCTTCTCTCTGTGCAATTTTTATGAAAATCGGTTTTCTAGATCCGGAGAAATAAACGATAAGGTGAGCAAACCCCCTAATTTTAACCCATAAAATGTTGACTTTGGGCTGGTTTTTTGTTCATTACTCCGGCTCCAGACCTCGGAGAACCTCCGTTTTTGGTCTAGAAATTACGCTTCTTTCTGTGCAATTTTTATGTAAATCGGTTTTCTAGATCCGGAGAAATAAACGGTAAGGTGAGCAAACCTTCTAACTTTAACACATAAAATGTTGACTTTGGGCTGGTTTTTTGTTCATTACTCCGGCTCCAGACCTCGGAGAACCTCCGTTTTTGGCTTAAATTAAAGGTCTAGAAATTACGCTTCTTTCTGTGCAATTTTTATGAAAATCGGTTTTCTAGATCCGGAGAAATAAACGATAAGGTGAGCAAACCCCCTAACTTTAACACATAAAATGTTGACTTTGGGCTGGTTTTTTGTTCATTACTCCGGCTCCAGACTTCGGCGGACCTCCGTTTTTGGCTTAAATTAAAGGTCTAGAAATTACGCTTCTCTCTGTGCAATTTTTATGAAAATCGGTTTTCTAGATCCGGAGAAATAAACGATAAGGTGAGCAAACCCCCTAATTTTAACCCATAAAATGTTGACTTTGGGCTGGTTTTTTGTTCATTACTCCGGCTCCAGACCTCGGAGAACCTCCGTTTTTGGTCTAGAAATTACGCTTCTTTCTGTGCAATTTTTATGTAAATCGGTTTTCTAGATCCGGAGAAATAAACGATAAGGTGAGCAAACCCCCTAACTTTAACACATAAAATGTTGACTTTGGGCTGGTTTTTTGTTCATTACTCCGGCTCCAGACTTCGCCGGACCTCCGTTTTTGGCTTAAATTAAAGGTCTAGAAATTACGCTTCTTTCTGTGCAATTTTTATGAAAATCGGTTTTCTAGATCCGGAGAAATAAACGATAAGGTGAGCAAACCCCCTAACTTTAACACATAAAATGTTGACTTTGGGCTGGTTTTTTGTTCATTACTCCGGCTCCAGACTTCGGCGGACCTCCGTTTTTGACTTAAATTAAAGGTCTAGAAATTACGCTTCTTTCTGTGCAATTTTTATGAAAATCGGTTTTCTAGATCCGGAGAAATAAACGATAAGGTGATCAAACCCCCTAACTTTAACACATAAAATGTTGACTTTGGGCTGGTTTTTTGTTCAATACTCGGGCTCCAGACCTCGGAGAACCTCCGTTTTTGGCTCAAATTAAAGGTCTAGAAATTACGCTTCTTTCTGTGCAATTTTTATGAAAATCGTTTTTCTAGATCCGGAGAAATAAACGATAAGGTGAGCAAACCCCCTAATTTTAACCCATAAAATGTTGACTTTGGGCTGGTTTTTTGTTCATTACTCCGGCTCCAGACCTCGGAGAACCTCCGTTTTTGGTCTAGAAATTACGCTTCTTTCGCTGCAATTTTTATGTAAATCGGTTTTCTAGATCCGGAGCAATAAACGATAAGGTGAGCAAACCCCCTAACTTTAACACATAAAATGTTGACTTTGGGCTGGTTTTTTGTTCATTACTCCGGCTCCAGACTTCGCCGGACCTCCGTTTTTGGCTTAAATTAAAGGTCTAGAAATTACGCTTCTTTCTGTGCAATTTTTATGAAAATAGGTTTTATAGATCCGGAGAAATAAACGATAAGGTGAGCATACCCCCTAACTTTAACACATAAAATGTTGACTTTGGGCTGGTTTTTTGTTCATTACTCCGGCTCCAGACCTCGGAGAACCTCCGTTTTTGGCTTAAATTAAAGGTCTAGAAATTACGCTTCTTTCTGTGCAATTTTTATGTAAATCGGTTTTCTAGATCCGGAGAAATAAACGATAAGGTGAGCAAACCCCCTAACTTTAACACATAAAATGTTGACTTTGGGCTGGTTTTTTGTTCATTACTCCGGCTCCAGACCTCGGAGAACTTCCGTTTTTGGCTTAAATTAAAGGTCTAGAAATTACGCTTCTTTCTGTGCAATTTTTATGAAAATCAGTTTTCTAGATCCGGAGAAATAAACGATAAGGTGAGCAAACCCCCTAACTTTAACACATAAAATGTTGACTTTGGGCTGGTTTTTTGTTCATTACTCCGGCTGCAGACTTCGGCGGACCTCCGTTTTTGGCTTAAATTAAAGGTCTAGAAATTACGCTTCTTTCTGTGCAATTTTTATGAAAATCGGTTTTCTAGATCCGGAGAAATAAACGATAAGGTGAGCAAACCCCCTAATTTTAACCCATAAAATGTTGACTTTGGGCTGGTTTTTTGTTCATTACTCCGGCTCCAGACCTCGGAGAACCTCCGTTTTTGGTCTAGAAATTACGCTTCTTTCTGTGCAATTTTTATGTAAATCGGTTTTCTAGATCCGGAGAAATAAACGGTAAGGTGAGCAAACCTTCTAACTTTAACACATAAAATGTTGACTTTGGGCTGGTTTTTTGTTCATTACTCTGGCTCCAGACCTCGGAGAACCTCCGTTTTTGGCTTAAATTAAAGGTCTAGAAATTACGCTTCTTTCTGTGCAATTTTTATGAAAATCGGTTTTCTAGATCCGGAGAAATAAACGATAAGGTGAGCAAACCCCCTAACTTTAACACATAAAATGTTGACTTTGGGTTGGTTTTTTGTTCATTACTCCGGCTCCAGACATCGCCGGACCTCCGTTTTTGGCTTAAATTAAAGGTCTAGAAATTACGCTTCTTTCTGTGCAATTTTTATGAAAATCGGTTTTCTAGATCCGGAGAAATAAACGATAAGGTGAGCAAACCCCCTAACTTTAACACATAAAATGTTGACTTTGGGCTGGTTTTTTGTTCATTACTCCGGCTCCAGACTTCGGCGGACCTCCGTTTTTGACTTAAATTAAAGGTCTAGAAATTACGCTTCTTTCTGTGCAATTTTTATGAAAATCGGTTTTCTAGATCCGGAGAAATAAACGATAAGGTGATCAAACCCCCTAACTTTAACACATAAAATGTTGACTTTGGGCTGGTTTTTTGTTCAATACTCGGGCTCCAGACCTCGGAGAACCTCCGTTGTTGGCTTAAATTAAAGGTCTAGAAATTACGCTTCTTTCTGTGCAATTTTTATGAAAATCGGTTTTCTAGATCCGGAGAAATAAACGATAAGGTGAGCAAACCCCCTAATTTTAACCCATAAAATGTTGACTTTGGGCTGGTTTTTTGTTCATTACTCCGGCTCCAGACCTCGGAGAACCTCCGTTTTTGGTCTAGAAATTACGCTTCTTTCTGTGCAATTTTTATGTAAATCGGTTTTCTAGATCCGGAGAAATAAACGATAAGGTGAGCAAACCCCCTAACTTTAACACATAAAATGTTGACTTTGGGCTGGTTTTTTGTTCATTACTCCGGCTCCAGACCTCGGAGAACCTCCGTTTTTGGCTTAAATTAAAGGTCTAGAAATTACGCTTCTTTTTGTGCAATTTTTATGAAAATCGGTTTTCTAGATCCGGAGAAATAAACGATAAGGTGAGCAAACCCCCTAACTTTATCACATAAAATGTTGACTTTGGGCTGGTTTTTTGTTCATTACTCCGGCTCGAGACCTCGGAGAACCTCCGTTTTTGGCTTAAATTAAAGGTCTAGAAATTACGCTTCTTTCTGTGCAATTTTTATGTAAATCGGTTTTCTAGATCCGGAGAAATAAACGATAAGGTGAGCAAACCCTCTAACTTTAACACATAAAATGTTGACTTTGGGCTGGTTTTTTGTTCATTACTCCGGCTCCAGACGTCGGAGAACTTCCGTTTTTGGCTTAAATCTAAGGTCTAGAAATTACCCTTCTTTCTGTGCAATTTTTATGAAAATCAGTTTTCTAGATCCGGAGAAATAAACGATAAGGTGAGCAAACCCCCTAACTTTAACACATAAAATGTTGACTTTGGGCTGGTTTTTTGTTCATTACTCCGGCTCCAGACTTCGGCGGACCTCCGTTTTTGGCTTAAATTAAAGGTCTAGAAATTACGCTTCTTTCTGTGCAATTTTTATGAAAATCGGTTTTCTAGATCCGGAGAAATAAACGATAAGGTGAGCAAACCCCCTAATTTTAACCCATAAAATGTTGACTTTGGGCTGGTTTTTTGTTCATTACTCCGGCTCCAGACCTCGGAGAACCTCCGTTTTTGGTCTAGAAATTACGCTTCTTTCTGTGCAATTTTTATGTAAATCGGTTTTCTAGATCCGGAGAAATAAACGGTAAGGTGAGCAAACCTTCTAACTTTAACACATAAAATGTTGACTTTGGGCTGGTTTTTTGTTCATTACTCCGGCTCCAGACCTCGGAGAACCTCCGTTTTTGGCTTAAATTAAAGGTCTATAAATTACGCTTCTTTCTGTGCAATTTTTATGAAAATCGGTTTTCTAGATCCGGAGAAATAAACGATAAGGTGAGCAAACCCCCTAACTTTAACACATAAAATGTTGACTTTGGGCTGGTTTTTTGTTCATTACTCCGGCTCCAGACTTCGCCGGACCTCCGTTTTTGGCTTAAATTAAAGGTCTAGAAATTACGCTTCTTTCTGTGCAATTTTTATGAAAATCGGTTTTCTAGATCCGGAGAAATAAACGATAAGGTGAGCAAACCCCCTAACTTTAACACATAAAATGTTGACTTTGGGCTGGTTTTTTAATCATTACTCCGGCTCCAGACTTCGGCGGACCTCCGTTTTTGACTTAAATTAAAGGTCTAGAAATTACGCTTCTTTCTGTGCAATTTTTATGAAAATCGGTTTTCTAGATCCAGAGAAATAAACGATAAGGTGAGCAAACCTCCTAACTTTAACACATAAAATGTTGACTTTGGGCTGGTTTTTTGTTCATTACTCCGGCTCCAGACTTCGGCGGACCTCCGTTTTTGGCTTAAATTAAAGGTCTAGAAATTACGCTTCTTTCTGTGCAATTTTCATGAAAATCGGTTTTCTAGATCCGGAGAAATAAACGATAAGGTGAGCAAACCCCCTAACTTTAACACATAAAATGTTGACTTTGGGCTGGTTTTTTGTTCATTACTCCGGCTCCAGACCTCGGAGAACCTCCGTTTTTGGCTTAAATTAAAGGTCTAGAAATTACGCTTCTTTTTGTGCAATTTTTATGAAAATCGGTTTTCTAGATCCGGAGAAATACACGATAAGGTGAGCAAACTCCCTAACTTTAACACATAAAATGTTGACTTTGGGCTGGTTTTTTGTTCATTACTCCGGCTCCAGACCTCGGAGAACCTCCGTTTTTGGCTTAAATTAAAGGTCTAGAAATTACGCTTCTTTCTGTGCAATTTTTATGTAAATCGGTTTTCTAGATCCGGAGAAATAAACGATAAGGTGAGCAAACCCCCTAACTTTAACACATAAAATGTTGACTTTGGGCTGGTTTTTTGTTCATTACTCCGGCTCCAGACGTCGGAGAACTTCCGTTTTTGGCTTAAATTAAAGGTCTAGAAATTACGCTTCTTTCTGTGCAATTTTTATGAAAATCGGTTTTCTAGATCCGGAGAAATAAACGATAAGGTGAGCAAACCCCCTAACTTTAACACATAAAATGTTGACTTTGGGCTGGTTTTTTAATCATTACTCCGGCTCCAGACTTCGGCGGACCTCCGTTTTTGACTTAAATTAAAGGTCTAGAAATTACGCTTCTTTCTGTGCAATTTTTATGAAAATCGGTTTTCTAGATCCAGAGAAATAAACGATAAGGTGAGCAAACCTCCTAACTTTAACACATAAAATGTTGACTTTGGGCTGGTTTTTTGTTCATTACTCCGGCTCCAGACTTCGCCGGACCTCCGTTTTTGGCTTAAATTAAAGGTCTAGAAATTACGCTTCTTTCTGTGCAATTTTTATGAAAATCGGTTTTCTAGATCCGGAGAAATAAACGATAAGGTGAGCAAACCCCCTAACTTTAACACATAAAATGTTGACTTTGGGCTGGTTTTTTAATCATTACTCCGGCTCCAGACTTCGGCGGACCTCCGTTTTTGACTTAAATTAAAGGTCTAGAAATTACGCTTCTTTCTGTGCAATTTTTATGAAAATCGGTTTTCTAGATCCAGAGAAATAAACGATAAGGTGAGCAAACCTCCTAACTTTAACACATAAAATGTTGACTTTGGGCTGGTTTTTTGTTCATTACTCCGGCTCCAGACTTCGGCGGACCTCCGTTTTTGACTTAAATTAAAGGTCTAGAAATTACGCTTCTTTCTGTGCAATTTTTATGAAAATCGGTTTTCTAGATCCAGAGAAATAAACGATAAGGTGAGCAAACCTCCTAACTTTAACACATAAAATGTTGACTTTGGGCTGGTTTTTTGTTCATTACTCCGGCTCCAGACTTCGGCGGACCTCCGTTTTTGGCTTAAATTAAAGGTCTAGAAATTACGCTTCTTTCTGTGCAATTTTCATGAAAATCGGTTTTCTAGATCCGGAGAAATAAACGATAAGGTGAGCAAACCCCCTAACTTTAACACATAAAATGTTGACTTTGGGCTGGTTTTTTGTTCATTACTCCGGCTCCAGACCTCGGAGAACCTCCGTTTTTGGCTTAAATTAAAGGTCTAGAAATTACGCTTCTTTTTGTGCAATTTTTATGAAAATCGGTTTTCTAGATCCGGAGAAATACACGATAAGGTGAGCAAACTCCCTAACTTTAACACATAAAATGTTGACTTTGGGCTGGTTTTTTGTTCATTACTCCGGCTCCAGACCTCGGAGAACCTCCGTTTTTGGCTTAAATTAAAGGTCTAGAAATTACGCTTCTTTCTGTGCAATTTTTATGAAAATCGGTTTTCTAGATCCGGAGAAATAAACGATAAGGTGAGCAAACCCCCTAACTTTAACACATAAAATGTTGACTTTGGGCTGGTTTTTTGTTCATTACTCCGGCTCCAGACGTCGGAGAACTTCCGTTTTTGGCTTAAATTAAAGGTCTAGAAATTACGCTTCTTTCTGTGCAATTTTTATGAAAATCGGTTTTCTAGATCCGGAGAAATAAACGATAAGGTGAGCAAACCCCCTAACTTTAACACATAAAATGTTGACTTTGGGCTGGTTTTTTGTTCATTACTCCGGCTCCATACTTCGCCGGACCTCCGTTTTTGGCTTAAATTAAAGGTCTAGAAATTACGCTTCTTTCTGTGCAATTTTTATGAAAATCGGTTTTCTAGATCCGGAGAAATAAACGATAAGGTGAGCAAACCCCCTAACTTTAACACATAAAATGTTGACTTTGGGCTGGTTTTTTGTTCATTACTCCGGCTCCAGACTTCGGCGGACCTCCGTTTTTGACTTAAATTAAAGGTCTAGAAATTACGCTTCTTTCTGTGCAATTTTTATGAAAATCGGTTTTCTAGATCCGGAGAAATAAACGATAAGGTGAGCAAACCTCCTAACTTTAACACATAAAATGTTGACTTTGGGCTGGTTTTTTGTTCATTACTCCGGCTCCAGACTTCGGCGGACCTCCGTTTTTGGCTTAAATTAAAGGTCTAGAAATTACGCTTCTTTCTGTGCAATTTTTATGAAAATCGGTTTTCTAGATCCGGAGAAATGAACGATAAGGTGAGCAAACCCCCTAACTTTAACACATAACGGTTGACTTTGGGCTGGTTTTTTGTTCATTACTCCGGCTCCAGACCTCGGAGAACCTCCGTTTTTGGCTTAAATTAAAGGTCTAGAAATTACGCTTCTTTCTGTGCAATTTTTATGAAAATCGGTTTTCTAGATCCGGAGAAATAAACGATAAGGTGAGCAAACCCCCTAACTTTAACACATAAAATGTTGACTTTGGGCTGGTTTTTTGTTCATTACTCCGGCTCCAGACCTCGGAGAACCTCCGTTTTTGGCTTAAATTAAAGGTCTAGAAATTACGCTTCTTTCTGTGCAATTTTTATGAAAATCGGTTTTCTAGATCCGGAGAAATACACGATAAGGTGAGCAAACTCCCTAACTTTTACACATAAAATGTTGACTTTGGGCTGGTTTTTTGTTCATTACTCCGGCTCCGGACCTCGGAGAACTTCCGTTTTTGGCTTAAATTAAAGGTCTAGAAATTACGCTTCTTTCTGTTGTTAGCTTATAACTTATAAAATGAAACAACTTTTTAATTATAACTCAAAATACTAACTGAACTTTATTTCTTAATTTTGTTATAACATTAACTTACATTATTATTTAACATTGAACATTTCTTTACATAATAATTCAAAATGCTTATTGTTTAATAAGCATTTTGGAATATACTTCGATACGCATATTCTTTAACTTGACATTTCTTTAACTTAAATACTAAATAATGCTTCTCATACATTTTTATTCTTTAACCTAAATACCAAATAATGCTTTTCATAGATTTTATTCACAACATTCCTCCCGATCTAAGACAGGATCTATCCTAAGATTTCTAATTTATAATAATATAAAGAGTGAATAAAAATAATTTTTAAATATTATATCTTTCATTAATTACATATTATACATCTATATCTATTAAAATTATCTTCTTTTTTTTTTTTTGAATTTTCAAATGTATATATTTTATTATTTTAATATTTTTTTATTTTTTTTTTTATTTTTTTTTATTTTTATATATATATAATTATTTATTTATTTATTTATTTTTTAAAACACTGTTTTCTTTTTTCATTAAAACTGATATTGTTATTACAATTATTCAATATTAACATATTATTTTAACTTATCTAAGACTATTTCATTTATTTTAATTTAACATTACAAAAAATATTTTTATGTTTTGACAACATACATAAGTAATAATATACAATTTTTTATTTTTATATTTTTAATTGTTATTTTGATTTTTTATATTGAAATGGGGTAATTTTATTGATTGATATTTCTTGTCTAAGCGTATATTTTTAATTTCATTTTTGCTACCTTCTCTTTGAGTTTTAATATTGTTAGTAGTATTTTTTAATTCCATAGATTCACTTGCAATTTTATTAGTAGTTTTGACGGATCCTAAACATGAAGTTACTAGTGAAGATTTTAATGGTGCCATTGGAGGTGGAGGTGGAGGCGGTGGTGGCCCTAATTGTTTTGGTAACGAAACAGTGTTCGTTATTATATCATCCTTCACTGTTTTATTTCGTAATTGTATAACGTCTTTTCCCGTATTATTTGATGATTGTGTTACAGTATTGCTTGTCCTATCGGCGATATTATACTTTTCCTCCCCCTTTTTAAATTGTTGTAAGGGACTATTAGTTGAAGTTGGAATATTAATGTTAATATTTTCTACTCGTTTGGTTTCATTAATATTATTTTTCTTTAGAACTTTAATAATAAAATATATCAGTACCATAATAATTAGAATAGATGTAAATGAATTACTATATGTCAAAATTGTATCAGTATTTAGAAAAAAGTTTGAGTTTTCTTCTATTGCTTTATTCAAAGATTCGAAGTTTTCGTTGGCTTTTCTCCAATTTTGTCTGAAATCTAATTGAGATGTGTGAATAAGAGGAAGAATTAATTCTGAAATTGGATTGGTATTATTTTTAGAAGTTTTATGTGTAATTATAGTTATATTTTGAACATATTCCGGTATGGTATGAAAATGAGATTTCTCAACTGGTAATTTCCAATTTGCTATAGTATAAGAACAATTTATATTTAAGTGTAATATTCCTGATCCAAGTAAAAATTTTTGTGTTGTAAGTTCGTTACATTGTGATTGAATTATTTGACTATTGTTAAATACGTATAACCAGTTGTTAGGTGAACTTAGTTTAATAACAACGTTGGGAGGTGACAGTAGTTTAGTTATTTTGCAAGTACTGGAACCCTCATAAAAACCAGGCATATTAAAACAAACATCATTAGAAAATTCATTTACAGGTTTAAACTGTTTACATATGTATATAGGTTTTTCATTAAATGATAATAAGTTTGTGCAATATTTATTGAATTCAAACATTTTAAAAGTGCATACACTCAAAAAAAAACAACCGTAAAAGCTATGTATTCTTCCGTTAAAGCTAACGGAAAAATCATGTGAAAGTGAACCAGTGGAAAATGTTGTTGGAAATAACAATTAAAAATTGTTGAATTTTCCGTAAAAAATAAATGTTAAAAAGTTAACGAAAACATACGTAAACTTTACGGAGTAGTCCATAAAGTTTTAAGAAATTGAAAAGTACGGAAAATTTTAAGGAAAACTCCATAAATCTTATCGATGTATGTTGTTAAAATTACTTTAAAGGAGTACCCGTAGAATTTTAATAAATTTTCTTAACTTTAAGAGATTATCCCGTAATATTAATTTTACGGACTAAATCCTTGGTACAACAAGAAAAATGTTCAAATTACGGTTTTATACTTTGTTTTTTTTTTGTTGTTTTTTTTTTTTTTGTTTTTTTTTTGTTTTCTTTTTTTTGTTTTTTTTTGTTTTTTTTTTGTTTTTTTTTTTGTTTTTTTTTGTTTTTTTTGTTTTTTTTTTGTTTTTTTTTGTTTTTTTTTGGTTTTTTTTTTGTTTTTTTGGTTTTTTCTGTTTTTTTTGTTTTTTTTTTTTTTTTTGTTTTTTTTTTGTTTTTTTTTGTTTTTTTTTTGTTTTTTTTTTTTTAGTTTTTTTAGCTTTTTTTGTTTTTATATTATAGTTTTTATATTGTTTTTTTTTAATTTGAATGGTCACCCATCTAAGTTCTATCACAACGAGGCGTTGCTTAACCGCTTTGTTCAATGTTATGAATTCTTCCACTGAGCTATGTCAGTGATATACAACAATGTATTAATAGACAATATAAATTCGGTTTCTATACATGCGAATTAATTTAAATTATTTATAGGGGTTAAGGAGTTTCCCGTAAAAGTATAAGAGTATCCGTAGATAATAAGGAAACATAAAACGTTAATATTTTATGGGCTTGTTATTAAACTTTCATTAAAAAAATATATACGATTTTTTTCGTTGAAATTAATAAATTGTTGTTAGTTTTAACAAAAAACTAATTTAAGTTCAAATAAGGTTTTTGAAAATTTTCCTTACAAATAAAATAGTTAAAGAATTAAATAAATTTACAAATTAAAAATAATATATACATAATTCAGTAGAAGAGGAAATTGTATCCTAAACTCTGAGTAATTAAGAAGTTAAGCGAAATTTATTGTAAAATTAAAAAGTTATATTAATAAAAATTGAATTGAATTGAAAATTGTTAGTTTTAACAATTTCCTTGTTACTCTATCAGCTCAATTTTAAGGACTTTACTTCATCAAGTCTTACCGTAGTCCGTAGTTGAATTTTTTGATGAAACATCCGTAATACGGTTAAAAATGGTATCTTTTAACGTAAAACCCGTTGAATTCAACAACTTTTAGTGAATGAAATTTCAACGGACATAAAACATTAGCTTTTTACGGATGTTTTTTTTTGAGTGTAGTTGGGATAATTTCGGTTGAGACAATATATAATCATAATCTATATCTACCACAGCATACGAATTGTTTGATATTAACCGAGGATATACGTGTATACTGTCTAATTTAAAAGTTTTTGAATTGCAAATTGGTACAGTAATTTTTATTAAAATTTCTTTTGGTAATTCTAACCAAAGTACCTTAATAATTTTATTTAAATAAGAAGAATCTTTGATTAAGTCATTAAAATTTGTTAAACTAGTCATATTATTGTATATTTGATGTAGATCACTCGAACGAAGTAATAATGGATGTAATTTATTTTGTTGTAGTGCATTTATCAAAGTAAAAATTTTATTTAAAATGTTTTGAATAGATTGTAATTGCGTTAGGATTTTTATCACTAACTCATTTCGTTCTGAGTGGTTTTTGTTTTCTTTTTCTTCTATTCCCAGATGGTTAATTGCAATAGATACATTTTTTATAACAGCGTTAAATTCATTTTTGATTTGTTCATGTTGATGTTGTATTAGAGTTAAAGGTTCCATTATTAAATCAAAATTTGACTTCATAATTGTTAGCTGCTTTTGTTGATAATGTATATTTTTTTTATTCTCCGCGTTCAGTGTGTTTAATTTTTTATAAATTTCAGTGGCATCTTCATCATCCATGGTACCAAATAAAAATTTACTAAAACTTCCTACTATATTTACTAATCCTTTTCTACTCCTTCTGTTACTCCCATACGTTTTCAATTCAGATATTTGTTCTTCTACATCAACAATGATTTTGTTTATTATCTTTTCCCATGTTTCGCAACTGGATTTAGTGTTATAATTCTTTGAATATTTACATAATTTATGTAACATAATTTCACAAAACTTTATATGACTTATTACGGGTTCCCATTCAGGAAATTTGATGTTAGTTATTATCGTCCACGATTCTTGGAACAAAACGGCTGAACCTATGTTTTCCATAATAACACCGTTTGCGGGATCAAGTTTGGTTTGTTGAAATGTATGTACCCCATTCAGTAACATTAAAACCAATAATACTTTATTCACGAACATTTTTGTATCCATAAGTAGTAAATTGGTATATGTATTATTTTTCTTACTAAAAATAAAAATTAATAAAGTTAAAATATTGTATTGAAATTGTTATTTCAATATTTATATGCTATTTTTATTTATTGCTAATCGTTTTATATTTATTAAAAAAAAATTTTTATTTATTTTTTTTTTTTTTAAAAGGCAATTATTCGTAAAAATGTTTTAATCTATTGTTATTTACTCTTTTATATTTTTGTCCAATTTTAATTGTAACGTTTACAGGACTATTTACTTCTGTTACTTCGAATGGTCCTAACCAAATCTGTGAAAATTTCCCTTCAATGCAGGATTTTTCAAGAGTACCTTCTCTCCTATATTGAAATGTTTTGGGTTTGCTGTCTTATCATATTGTCGTTTAAAAATTTTCTTGCTTTGTTCTAAATTTTTTCTCGCAATTTCATGAGCTTTTTGCAATTTATAACGTATTTGGTAAAAGTAATTATCATAATTATATATTGGTTGAATTTTTTGTCGTAAATTTGATGGAACATCAGATTTAAAACCAAAAAGACATTCCATTGGTGTTAATTTAGTTGAAGAATGTGGCGTATTGTTATGAACGAACATAGCTTGTCTTAAAATTTGAACCCAATTTTTTGCTTCCGCGTCAGTAAAATTTCGTAAATATTCTGCCAATGACCTATGTGAACGTTCCAATGCACCATTTGCTTGTGGGTGGTAAGCCGTTGTCTGTATTTTTTTGATTTTTAAAAATTTACATGTTTTTTTAAATAATTCACTTGTAAAATTACTTCCTTGATCTGTCACGAGTGCTTTAGGAATTCTATATCTGCTTATAATTTCCCTGTATCTCTGCAGCTTCATTTGTATATGCAATATTATTTAGTTGATATTGTTCATAAATTCTTTTTGGTTCACAATTTTCGATTGTGTGATCCTGTCTCTGACAAAAAATACAATGTAATTGAGTTTCCATTCGATTCACGCGGCTTGGTTTGTTTCTTTTACATTCTAATAGGTTATGTCCTTGTATCTTACAAAATGTACAATATTTTGATCTACAGTCCCGACTAATGTGACCACTCTTCCCGCAAGAATAACAAATTATTCTCCTGCCAAAACCAGATCCACTAGACACTGGATTAGCATTCTGATTCTGATTAAATCTATTCATATTTTCGCGATTATTAAAATTGTCTCTATAAGTTTTTGTCGGCGGAAAGTGATTTGGTCTAAAGTTTGTATTTATTTGCGTTTCATAATTTGAGTCAAAATTGGGATACTGCTGGTCACTATTTCTTCGATCTACATTGTTATTTCTAAACAAGGTAAAATTATCCATATTAAAAGAGTTAGTAAAACTATCATAAGACCGTAACTGGTTATAATTTTGATTGCGAAAGTTTACTGGTAAGTTAAGGTTACTAGTGTCAAAACTAATATTTTCGAGTTGTTCCATTTCAGCTACTTTGTTTATTAATTCTTCTAAAGGCTTTGTTCCCAGCAAACATGCAAATTGTTTAAGAGAATTGCTTAAAAGGCCTTTAATAAATACTTGTGTGGCTATTCCCTGATATTGTTTGATCATAGAATTGCTAGAATTGTCATTACAGATTTTATTTAAAAATAATTCGCATTCCTTCAATTTGTATTTAATTCTTTGTCCAAACTGACGAACTGATTCTTGATTAAACTGTTTGCAGTTTTGCAGTTCTTGCGTTAAACTAGCTAAATCTTTTGTGGGAAAATAATAATCCATAAGATTTGATTGCAATTCTTCGAAGTTTTCAAAAGTATGGTTTACGCACATTTCATACGGTATTCCCCTAAGTTTCATTTTTGGTAGTAAGGACAAAAATATTTTTTTATCTTCTACTTCTGTTAACGATTTGTATATAGTACCAGATATTTTTAAGAAAACATGCAGATCATATGTGGTAGTTTCTAAAGGTTCGCCTGTGAAAACTGGTACTGCTTGGTTAATGGTTGTGATAATACTAGTGAGTCCAGTGGCTTCCGTCATTTTTTTTGATTTATTATAAGACTTTTCTGAATATATTAAAGTATTGTCCAAAAAATTTTGAATATCTTTCTTAAAGGTATTCGATTTTTGATCTATTTTCTTACACAAGTTTTGTGAAATTTTTATTTGGGAATCGATATTTTCAGTAAATTTTAATATATAATCGTCGTTCAAACTCAAACTTTCAATATTTTCAGTTAGTTTTGTTATATTTTCGTCTTCCAAACTCAAACTATATATATTTTCAGTTAGTTTTGTTATATTTTCGTCTTCCAAACTCAAACTTTCTTCCAAAATTCCAGTACTTTCACTTCTGGGGTAATGGATTTCACTTTCTAAATGTGTACAATCCAAATCTTGATTAAAGTCACCCTCTAAATTTTCTCTAGTTTCTATATTTTCTGCAATAGGGCTTAACTCAAAGTGTTTCTTTATTTTCCTACTACGCAAAGACAAATTATTACTTATTTTATTCTCCTTATTTTCGTTTCTTAAATTACTATTACTCATTACTATCGATTAACATATTTTTAACATATATATTAACATATAAATATATTAACATTTAGAATGAATCATAATATATAAAAATTAAATTTTTTTTTTACAAATTTATCAATTTTTTAGTTTTTACACATATAAGTATTTTAAGTACATATGTTCATTATTCATTAACATTGTTTTTTTTTTTTTTTTTTTTAATATTTCTATATAATGTACTTTAACATTGAAATTTTTGTCTTATTCAGCAAAATTGCTTCCGAATTAAATTTATTTATTTTTAAATTTATTTTTTTTTTTTTTTATTTGATATATGTATTCTAAAAACGCACTTACAAATTTTATGTATGAATGTTAAATTATGTATGATTAGTTTCCAATTCCGCTAATAATCATGGGCTTCTTAATCCGCCAAACAATCTCCAAATGTTGTCAATCAATTTCTTCTACAATTTCCGCTGTCACTATAATTTTTTTTTTTTTTTTTTTTAATCAGTTTCTCCAATAATATTACACCTATTAAGAAGTCTGTTTTAAAATTTATTTCTGAATATTTTTAGTTTATAGTTTATATAACTTTACTTTATATTATATAACTTTACTTTATATTATTCTGAATAACTTTACTTTATATTATTTTATTTTTAAAGTATATTTATTCTTATTTTAAAAAAATAAATTTTTTGTTCTTTTCTTTGTGTGTTTAAGCCTTGGTTCTTATTTATATTTTTAAGTCTTTTTTGATTTATATATTAGATCTTAAGTCTTAATATAAAAAATTATTTTTAATTTAATATTTTCTATTGCATTTATATAGTAATAATTATTTTATATTTTATTTCTATATTTTCTTATTTATAATTAAAAACTTTTATTTTTTATTTGCTTTAAGATTTTTTCACTTTTCTCTTCTTTTTTTTTTTATTAATTTTTTCACTTTTACAGGCTGCGCCAAATGTTAGCTTATAACTTATAAAATGAAACAACTTTTTAATTATAACTCAAAATACTAACTGAACTTTATTTCTTAATCTTAATATATATAAAGGCAAAACGATTTCTCCGAAGCTTAAAAAAAATTCCAATAGGTGTCGCTATATTTATGATAAATATAAAGGCAAAACGATTTCTCCGAAGCCTCATACAAAACAATAACAAATCTTCAACACATGGCTCCTGGTGGTAATCGCAACAAATATTTTTACATTTTTCATTTTTATATTTAATGTAAATTCCAATATGTGTCGCTATATTTATGATAATGTCCATAAAAACCATAGACACCATCCAGCCTTTCTGGTGGATCATTTCAAAACTTTTACTTAACAAAAAAATTAAAAATTTTGAATGTGTTCTTATTGTATGTATTTCGTTATTGTAATCTATTTTGCTATTGCAGTTTGTTATTGTAATTTATTCTACATACTTATTTTTACGAAATACGTGGTATATTTTATTCATAACAAAAAACTTTCGAGAGAAGCACTATCTATTGAGCTTATTTAAGACATTTGGTCAAGTTAAAAATTAAAAAAGTGCAAAATTGTTTTACCACGACGCGATATACACCACGGGGGGAAATTTGCAAAAATTACAAAAAAACATATTTTTTTTGAGTTTTCATAACAAATTTGATTTTCGGGTTCAAGAAAGTGAACATCTGTATCCCATTGAATTCTTGAATACATTCAAAGCCAGTGGTCAGGTCGGGGTAGGCTTGCCAGATAAAAATTTCTAAAAAAACGTACCCACAAAAATTTAAGTGCATAAAAAAGAAAACAAAATATAAGTAAATGTTATATAATAGAATTGCATTTAAAAAAAAAAAAAATTGAATTAAATATAGCACCATTGCAAAATTTTTATTTAATATATGACAGAACCCTTTAAATAAACAAATGGGTAATTTGGCCTTTAAACAAAAACGCTGCATAATATAAACGAGCCAGCAGTATAATATAAACGAAACTGTGTTCGTAATACGAAAATGGTAAATTTATGTTTTCCTTTTTGGGGTATTTATTATCTCATTCGGTTTAAATTACAACAATTTTTAAAAATTTGTTTCAACTTTAAAAATAATCAGTAAAAAACGTACCTTTGGGTACGTTTTCACAAATTTCGGGTTTAACGTACATTCTAATTTTGTAAGCCAAAATAACGTACGGTACGTTTAAATAACGTACACCTGGCAAGCCTAGGTCGGGGGTTGTTTTAGGCTATTTTAAAATTTGATTGGCCTCCTACCCAGCGACCTCCCCTGGGGGAGGACTTCAAAAGTTCGTCCGTTGTCATTCAAATTTTGTGCATAAAACGAGGAAATGATTAAACACAAAAATTTCGTAACAAAAAATTTATGGGCTTCCTACCCAGCGACCTTCCCTGGGGGAGGGCTTCAAAAGTTCGTCTGATTTCGTTCAAATTTGGTACATAAAAAGAGAAAATGATTATACACAAAAATTGCGTCACAAAAAATTGGGACCCCTCTTTTTAGCTCAGCAGCTCAATAACCCACTCTGCAATGGCTCAGAACAAAATCGAAAATACAATGAAAATCTCGCATACATGAAGTTTCATTTCTTCCGTGTGTCCTATTCACACATGTTTTTTAGAAGATCATGAATTTTCTCATGGACAGTAGCGTTATCAAGGGTTTTGGATAAGAGAATTTTAAAAATATTCACGAAAAAAACTAATAACCATTTTATGGCCAAAAAGATTGTGTTTCATGAAATATTTCAAAATTAATTATTGGAACAAGATGATCAGTATTTGTTTGTATTTCATTAAGTATTAAATAAATGTTAAATCAATTATAATTTACTATTCTACGGGCTGACTAGTTTTGTTATAACATTAACTTACATTATTATTTAACATTGAACATTTCTTTACACAATAATTCAAAATGCTTATTGTTTAATAAGCATTTTGGAATATACTTCGATACGCATATTCTTTAACTTGACATTTCTTTAACTTAAATACTAAATAATACTTCTCATACATTTTTATTCTTTAACCTAAATACCAAATAATGCTTTTCATAGATTTTATTCACAACACTGTGCAATTTTTATGAAAATCGGTTTTCTAGATCCGGAGAAATAAACGATAAGGTGAGCAAACCCCCTAACTTTAACACATAAAATGTTGACTTTGGGCTGGATTTTTGTTCATTACTCCGGCTCCAAACTTCGGCGGACCTCCGTTTTTGGCTTAAATTAAAGGTCTAAATATTACGCTTCTTTCTGTACAATTTTTATGAAAATCGGTTTTCTAGATCCGGAGAAATAAACGATAAGGTGAGCAAACCCCCTAATTTTAACCCATAAAATGTTGACTTTGGGCTGGTTTTTTGTTCATTACTCCGGCTCCAGACCTCGGAGAACCTCCGTTTTTGGCTTAAATTAAAGGTCTAGAAATTACGCTTCTTTCTGTGCAATTTTTATGTAAATCGGTTTTCTAGATCCGGAGAAATAAACGGTAAGGTGAGCAAACCCCCTAACTTTAACACATAAAATGTTGACTTTGGGCTGGTTTTTTGTTCATTACTCCGGCTCCAGACCTCGGAGAACCTCCGTTTTTGGCTTAAATTAAAGGTCTAGAAATTACGCTTCTTTCTCTGCAATTTTTATGAAAATCGGTTTTCTAGATCCGGAGAAATAAACGATAAGGTGAGCAAACCCCCTAACTTTAACACATAAAATGTTGACTTTGGGCTGGTTTTTTGTTCATTACTCCGGCTCCAGACTTCGCCGGACCTCCGTTTTTGGCTTAAATTAAAGGTCTAGAAATTACGCTTCTTTCTGTGCAATTTTTATGAAAATCGGTTTTCTAGATCCGGAGAAATAAACGATAAGGTGAGCAAACCCCCTAACTTTAACACATAAAATGTTGACTTTGGGCTGGTTTTTTGTTAATTACTCCGGCTCCAGACCTCGGAGAACCTCCGTTTTTGACTTAAATTAAAGGTCTAGAAATTACGCTTCTTTCTGTGCAATTTTTATGAAAATCGGTTTTCTAGATCCGCAGAAATAAACGATAAGGTGAGCAAACCCCCTAACTTTAACACATAAAATGTTTACCTTGGGCTGGTTTTTTGTTCATTACTCCGGCTCCAGACCTAGGAAAACCTCCGTTTTTGGCTTAATTTAAAGGTCTAGAAATTACGCTTCTTTCTGTGCAATTTTTATGAAAATCGGTTTTCTAGATCCGGAGAAATAAACGATAAGGTGAGCAAACCCCCTAACTTTAACACATAAAATGTTGACTTTGGGCTGATTTTTTGTTCATTACTCCGGCTCCAGACTTCGGCGGACCTCCGTTTTTGGCTTAAATTAAAGGTCTAGAAATTACGCTTCTTTCTGTGCAATTTTTATGAAAATCGGTTTTCTAGATCCGGAGAAATAAACGATAAGGTGAGCAAACCCCCTAACTTTAACACATAAAATGTTGACTTTAGGCTGGTTTTTTGTTCATTACTCCGGCTCTAGACCTCGGAGAACCTCCGTTTTTGGCTTAAATTAAAGGTCTAGAAATTACACTTCTTTCTGTGCAATTTTTATGAAAATCAGTTTTCTAGATCCGGAGAAGTAAACGATAAGGTCAGCAAACCCCTTAACTTTAACACATAAAATGTTGACTTTGGGCTGGTTTTTTGTTCATTACTCCGGCTCTAGACCTCGGAGAACCTCCGTTTTTGGCTTAAATTAAAGGTCTAGAAATTACGCTTCTTTCTGTGCAATTTTTATGTAAATCGGTTTTCTAGATCCGGAGAAATAAACGATAAGGTGAGCAAACCCCCTAACTTTAACACATAAAATGTTGACTTTGGGCTGGATTTTTGTTCATTACTCCGGCTCCAGACTTCGGCGGACCTCCGTTTTTGGCTTAAATTAAAAATCTAGAAATTACGCTTCTTTCTGTGCAATTTTTATGAAAATCGGTTTTCTAGATCCGGAGAAATAAACGATAAGGTGAGCAAACCCCCTAACTTTAACACATAAAATGTTGACTTTGGGCTGGTTTTTTGTTTATTACTCCGGCTCCAGACCTCGGAGAACCTCCGTTTTTGGCTTAAATTAAAGGTCTAGAAATTACGCTTCTTTCTGTGCAGTTTTTATGTAAATCGGTTTTCTAGATCCGGAGAAATAAACGATAAGGTGAGCAAACCCCCTAACTTTAACACATAAATGTTGACTTTGGGCTGGTTTTTTGTTCATTACTCGGGCTCCAGACCTCGGAGAACTTCCGTTTTTGGCTTAAATTAAAGGTCTAGAAATTACGCTTCTTTCTGTGCAATTTTTATGAAAATCAGTTTTCTAGATCCGGAGAAATAAACGATAAGGTGAGCAAACCCCCTAACTTTAACACATAAAATGTTGACTTTGGGCTGGCTTTTTGTTCATTACTCCGGCTCCAGACTTCGGCGGACCTCCGTTTTTGGCTTAAATTAAAGGTCCCTGCCCAAAAATTTTTCGGCCGGTAATCTTTATTTCACTGGAGCTACTTATTTTGAAAATAATTTTTTTTTTGTATATTTTGAGCCGGCACGACCTAACCGTAGCTCCCTGCCCAAAAATTTTGCGGCAGGTAATCTTTATTTCACCGGACCTACCTAATTTGAAAAAAAAATTTTAGTTTTAAATAATTTGTAAACGAAAGATTTTTAAAAAATAATTTGAATTCAAATTTGTCGCGCCAAATTATTTTGTTTTTATAAATAACAAATGATTATTGAGTGAACTCATGTTTTTGAGTATTCAAACTCGAAATGCGAATGAGTACAATAATTTTTACCCCCTACAGAATTACTCAATTATATCATACAACGAGCCTAAAGAAGTATAAACTTCAAAAATAAAATTGTATAACATCCATCTCTAGAATTGTAAATGATAGGCATCAAGTAAATCATTCTGATGAGTCCGAAGCTTGATACCAGGACGAAACAATTCAATAATTCAGTAATTTTCAAAAATTTAAGTTTCCTAGATAAAATATTAAAAAATAATTTTCAGTTTACTTCACCAACTACTTAAAAATCATGTGTGTATAATCGATCGTAAATATTCAAAGATCTATCAAACAAAAACTTTTGGATTTTATTGAGCCATTTAACCTGAACATTGTTCATAATAACGTACATACTCATTTCGATGTTTTCCATCATAGCACTTCTCTCTTAGATTACTTTTTTACTTCTAATTCCCTTAAGATTTTGTGTCAAGATCAATTTTGGTCACCCGGTATTTCTAAACATGCTTTTATTTTTATTTCTTACGATTTTCTCAAAATTCTGAACGAATCTAATTATATTTTTCGTGATTTTTTTAACATTAATACCGATTTCCTTTGACTTGAGTGGAATCTATGCCACTTCTGATGTTAATGTTCAATTAGTTATTTTTTACAACGTTCTCTTGGAACTTATTGACACTTTTAAACAATTTATTTCGATTAACAGATTGAATAACTGGTTCAATAAACAATGTAAAAACGGTCAAAACCTTCGTAATTTAGCTTTTAATTCTTACCAACTTAATAAAACCAATGATAACTGGTGCACTTACAGAAGATATCAAAATAAATATTTCGATCTGAACCAAACATCTAAAGTACTTTGGAAAAAGATTAACAATTTAGGTATTAAACATTCATCTGAAGCAATATCAAATTCTATCGATGTCAACGCAGTTAACAATCAGTTTGTTACTTGCCAATCTATTCCATCTCTTGTTCGGTCTGATCATTTATTTCCGGAGGAAATAAACTACTTTTCCTTTCATAATGTTTCGCTCATGGACCTAGAGAAAACATTTAAGTCAATTTCCTCTAACGCATGTGGACTCGATAATGTCCCTATTTCGTTTTTGAAACTTCTTTTTCATAATCATTATATCATAATCATTATCTTCATATAATTAATACTATCTTTACAACTTCTGTTTTTCCAGATGCTTGGAAATCAGCAAAAATAATTCCTATTCCCAAGAAATCTGGTAGTTGTGACTTAAGACCTATAAGTATATTGCCTGCTTTTTCTAAAGTATGCAAAAAACTTATATTAATTCAATTATCATGTCATTTTGACTCTTTCAATGCAATTTATAAATTTTAATCTCGCTTTCGACGTTATTTCAGTAGCACCACTGCATTATTGGGCATTACTGAGAGAATACGATTTAATACTGATCGAAAGATAGTTTCCGTCATTCTCCTTCTTGATTTCTCCAAAGCTTTTGATAGTATTGATCACTCTATTCTTTGTAAAAAGCTTAAAACTGATTTTAAATTATCAAATACGGCAGTAAATCTAATATTTTCTTATCTTTGCAACCGACGTCAAAAAGTCTCTATAGCCGACAAGCTCTCTGACTGGGCGTATTTAGTTAGGGGTGTTGCCCAAGGCTCTCTTCTGGGTCCCCTTCTTTTTTCCATTTTTATTAATGACATGGCTACGAAAGTTAAACATTCTACTATTCATATTTACGCCGATGATGCTCAACTTCTTTTTTCCCAGAGTTTTAAAAGAATCTCCGAATTAAATTCAGCAATTACTGAAGACATTTCCCTTATTGTTGAATGGGCTTCTGGAAACAAGCTTGAAATCAACCCCCCGAAAACTCTAGCTATTGCATTCTTCAATTTTCCTGTAAAACACTTACTATTACCTATTATTTCAACGAAACTATTTCTTTTTCCGAAAAAGTCAAAATATTAGGGCTTATTCTTGATGAAACTCTATCAATGAGTCCTCAAATAAACTCCACTATTAGTAAAATCAACTATATGTTGAGATCCTTATATAATGTAAATCAGTATTTGCCCCTTTCATTAAAAGTTAAATTAGCCAAATCTCTGCTTATGCCTCATTTTATGTTTGGTGCAGAATTGTTTGTCGGGTGCAATTAAATTAAATCTTGAACGTAGCTTTAACAACGTAATACGTTTTACCGCTACAATCATGTCTCTTAAATTTACCACAAATTTTTAGGGTCTTCTTTCACAATATTGTAGGTCAATTGTTTTGCTGTATAAAATAATTGAAAATAAACAACCTGAATATCTTTTCGATTACATAACTTTTTCTCAGTCAGCTAGATCTTATTCAATTATTATTCCTATGATTTGTAACAAATCGACATTAAACAAGATATACACGCATTCTTCTTAAAAAATAGAACAAATGATTTTTTAGAACATCGTATGATGTTCTATTAAAGAATATAAAACAAATAAAACCACAAGCCGTGGTGGATACAAAATATAAAAGAAAAGGGGAAGAAAGAAAAATTTCTTTCCTATTTCTTAAGTACTCAAATTTTTTTTATTCTTTAAAAATAGTTTCTTCAAAGACACAAGCTCGTCTTAAAAAAGTACAACTCTACAAATAGGGAAGAATTAGTCATTCCAAAATAATACAATTTTTTCCTAATTGATCAATTAAAATTTCTATCAAAATTAATTAATTAAAGTTAAAGTAATAAATCATTTTAGTAGATAGTTTATGAGAGTTCTGGCGCAATGGGTGGAGCCATTTGAGTGGAGCCATGTGGAGCCGCGTATTATACGAGAGTTCTAGACCAATTTAAGTGGAGTCGCGTATTAAATGAGAGTTCTAGACCAATTTAAGAGGAGCCGCGTATTATATGAGAGTTCTAGACCAATTTAAGTGGAGCCGCGTATTATATGAGAGTTCTAGACCAATTTAAGTGGAGCCGCGTATTATATGAGAGTTCTAGATAAATTTAAGTGGAGCCGCGTATTATATGAGAGTTCTAGACCAATTTAAGTGGAGCCGCGTATTATATGAGAGTTCTAGACCAATTTAAGTGGAGCCGCGTATTATATGAGAGTTCTAGACCAATTTAAGTGGAGCCGCGTATTATATGAGAGTTCTAGATAAATTTAAGTGGAGCCGCGTATTATATGAGAGTTCTAGACCAATTTAAGTGGAGCCGCGTATTATATGAGAGTTCTAGACCAATTTAAGTGGAGCCGCGTATTATATGAGAGTTCTAGACCAATTTAAGTGGAGCCGCGTATTATATGAGAGTTCTAGACCAATTTAAGTGGAGCCGCGTATTATATGAGAGTTCTAGACCAATTTAAGTGGAGCCGCGTATTATATGAGAGTTCTAGACCAATTTAAGTGGAGCCGCGTATTATATGAGAGTTCTAGACCAATTTAAGTGGAGCCGCGTATTATATGAGAGTTCTAGATAAATTTAAGTGGAGCCGCGTATTATATGAGAGTTCTAGATAAATTTAAGTGGAGCAGCGTATTATATTATAGTGTATTATTTTATTTAAGTGGAGCCGTGTATATAAAGTTCTAAGTAAATTATTATAAGTGGAGCCGCGTAAAATCGTAAAGTTCTAAGTAAAATATTTTAAGTGGAACCACGTATCATATGAGAGTTCTGAATCAAATTTAAGTGGAGCCATACTTAATATGTATATGTACATAATTATGTATTTTCAAATAATTGTGAAATTATAATTGAGGTGAAAAAATGGTGATAAATGTAATTTGAGGTTCGAATTGATTTTTATATTAAATATTTATAGAGGTAAAAATTTAAAAACTTGTTGAAACATGTAAGATTTAAAATAAATTGAAAATTCGAAAAATGCTGAGTCTAATATATTTTCTGCACCTGCCAATTGTAATTTGAGATTCGACCGGATATATGCATCTGGTGATTGTAATTTGATATACAATTGATTTTATTAAATTAATTACGAAGATTAAAATTATTTTTTTTCAAAAACATGTTCTAACTTGATTTCGATTTGGTTTTAGATTTTGATAATTGTAATTTGAGATTCCAATTTTTTATATGTATATCAAAAACCGAGTTAAAAAAAAATTAATTCAATCGTGTGTGTGTGATAATTTGGGTATAAAAGAATTTAGATTTCAATATTAATTATAATTATAATTTTAACTTTCTTACAAACAATTTTATTCAAAATGGTAAGTGTTTTAAATTTTAAGATACTTATTATTTTAATAAATTTTTTATTTTTTAACAGAGTTTCTTCGAACACATTAAAGCAGTTGCAAGTGGAAAAACATCTTATAAAAATATTGATGATTTGATTGTGGATCATCCATACACTGTTAATGATTTCACACATCAAGTGACGAGATATGGTACTCAATTGGTAGCTAACCTCCAAGATGGTGAAGCAGGATTTGCAGTATTTTTACCAGAAAGATTGGGGAAATGTGTAACTACCAAGAAACAATTGGAAAAACTCAACAGTGAAAAAGTTAGCCTAGTTTTCAAAGGTCGAGATAATACTCGAAAAGATATGGCAATTATAGAATTTGTTAATCAATAATAAATGAATAAAAACTAAATATTATATTAAAATCATATTCTTTTATTTAAACAAAACTTTACAGATTTGATTACATTTAATTTTCTTAATCCTACTCTTTAGACAAAATAATTTTTTAAATAAATTTACAATTTTTTTACGATTAAATAAATTACAAATATATTTCAGAGATTTCCCCTTTGACTTATAATATAAAAAAATAGAACAATATTGTCCACAAAAGTTTGATGAACAATTTTGAAGAGTTTTATTATTGCTTACAAATCTTATACAATTATCTCTCAGTAATTTTAAAAAATATGGATTTGAAGGATACATCTCAAATGAATCAAAATATTCCGCTTCATTATTTTTAGAAAAATAAAATGCTACCCAATGTTGGCCTCTTTTGTTAGATGGATCGGTGTTTGCAATTTATAAGCGAGTCACACTACAACTAAAAAGCCACTACTCATGACGGCTTTTTTAAATGCGTTCACACTTGCACTTTTTGGTTTTTTTTTCTTTTTTTTCTCGTTTTGTCATATCTTTTTCCTTTTTTTTTGGGAATTTTTTTTGTTTTTTTATTCGTTTTTTTTAAAAAATTGCCGCTAACTTCCTGAAAGTATGCAATTGTTAGTTTACTTTTTTCTCACAGAGCTCATTTGTTATTTGATCCCTGATTTTCTAGTGGCTTTTTGAAAAGCCACTAGCTTTTTTTTCTTTTTTTTGTATGGAAAAAGCCACGAAATAGCCACAACGATGATAGCTTTTTGAAAAAGCCATTAAAAAGCCGAAGTGTGACAGCCTTATAACATTGCTGGCTTTTTCTTAATTTTTTTAGGAAGTTTATCACAAGGAAAAACCCCAATAAAATATTTGTTTGTTGACTTATTACATTTCAACAGCGATGTTAGTTGTGATGAATCCACTTACATTTGTTGTAAAACGTTTCTGTTTTTATCAATTTGAATGACTGAATCGAATTCGCAATAAACAAGGCAAGTTATAGCTTCTGGCAGTGCCTCACCAAATTTTCCTTCAATTCTTATTGTTCCCTGATTGAGTAAATTTCCACAGATTGAATTATAAGAGAGATCTGCTGTCAAATCAAATGCTAATAAAAAGTAGCCTTTATCAAACAATTCTTTCGTGATTTGATGACCTTTATCGTAATGGTGAATTCCAGTTCCTCTAAATAATGTATTGTATGCTCTAGTGCTGATTATACCCTTTTCTTTGTTGAAATTAAATTCAATAGGTTGACTAGGTACTTGAATTCCATTTACACATAAATTAAATCTTTGTAAATTAAAATGATGGAAGTTGAATGGATTTTTCGTGCGTGACCCGCTATAAGCTTCATTTGATACCATAGCAAACACCAAAATATTTGGAAGCTGTCCTATTACCACATTATCCAATAATAAAGAGTGATTTCCTGGATACAATGTAAAAGATTTAACTTCGACGCGTTTGTATGGGTAAATAGCATTCTTTGTCTGTAAAATTCTGTGATGGGCTAATAAAACTATTGGGTTGATTGTGACGTGATTAATGTACATAGTAGCTTCTGAAATTTTAACAAATGATTCTCCAACTTCATTATCCATGATATAAAACGGTAATTTTTCTAGATGAAGAGCAACTTTGAGATCGACATTATTAAGCAAAAGTTTTGGCTGATTAAACATATCTGAATGAAGTTTCCCTATCAATTCAATACTTTGACTTTTCTGAAGTAGTAATTTTCGTTTATCCAAACCAGGATTTGCTTTTGCTTCTATAGAGTCCATAGCTCCCGAATCCAAAAACCAGCCAGTTGCCTCTAAATGCGTAGAAGCAGCATCATTTCCATAATTCAAAAGCTTTTCAATGTATGATCGGTAATGATAATTATTATCTGATTGTGAAATAGGTGTATTATTCAAATATACTATACAGTTGCGAAATAATGAATGCAATAAGTTATTCACTACGCCAACAGAATTATCAGTTAAATCGGCACCCCCTTTCCCTTTAAGTTGTACAATAAGTCGTAAATAAATTGATGATAAATCTCTATAAGTTTCTCCATTCCCAAGTGATATAAATTCAATAGTGGAGGCATTATCTAATGATGAAATTGGATTGTAAGCAACTTCTTCAGATCGTAATACATTTGTCTGTATAGGTCTTGATTCGAATAAATCTAATTCTGACTTCATGCATTCCATTTTAATTTGAAAAAATATCAGATTTATTTTTAATGCGCTTAGCGGTTTTCTTTCTTTTAGATGCCAATGATGACTGATTATTAACAGATAATTTCCTCTTTTTTATATTTTTTCTGCAACCGCCTCCATCCTGAAGTGCTTGGAGCTTTTTTATGCCTTTTTGAGTCAACTCTCCGGCTGCTAGTTTGCTTTGCTCTCTAATAATTTCTTTGAAAGGTTTCTCAGTAGACAATTCCTGAAGAACGTTAGCACCAGTCTTAATTGATTGTTTTTTAATTGCCTCAAACCCTGATCTTAATAGAGGCTTGAAGTATTTGTAAATTCCAGAGAAAAATGCACCGACACCTCCACGCCCACTTTGAATTATTTTTGGATTACTGTATAAAACGCCAATATCACTTAAGCCAGCACCCGATTGGGATAAATAATAGTTTGTATATGCTTGATCCATAACTTATTTTATTCTGATTAAAAATTGAGATAATGTGATTATTTATACTTTTTAAAGTGGAGAGTGCACATTGTCGGTATTTCACTAGCTCTGAAATTAATTTTTTGTGCTTGGTCGTTTGATATTAACATTGAAATACTCGTAATGATGTTTGACTGGACTTGATAATACTCTATATTATCGAATTTTATGAAACTTTGTTTACTTTGTATAGGAATCACTCGTAGACATCTTGTAAGATGATCACCAATACGCCTTGGATGGATTATATCGCAATATATGTAGATAAGATCCGTTATTTCTTGTGATTTTTCATCAGTTTTTCCATCTATTAAATTGTGTATTGCATCTATAAGTTGATATGTAAAAATAGGTGGTAAAATTCCAACTTCTTCATCTGTAGATCGAGTTTTAGCTTCAATTAATGCTGGTTTATTTTTGGATTCAGATTGTTTTTTCTCTTTGTTAACTGCTTCCATTGCTTTTTTCTTTTTAGCATTATTGATTGCAACTAGAAGTCTTTTCTCAGATTCATTTTGAACATCACGCTTTTTTCTCTTTGAATCGAGATTATTAAAATATATTTCAGTTAGACCAACTACCCAATTTTCATTTAAAGTCACACTGTTTTTAATCAAGTTCGTGAATGAAGATAAAGAATTATTAGGGTAAGCTTCTATTGAATTATTACTCAGTAATGTAATATAAAAGTCTGACATCCTTTCTTTTTCACTTTTAATTTACAAATGAGTATAATTGCACGTAAGATATTGTTTTATAGAGCTATTTTAACGAATGCCATCGAATGATGCTTTCACCTAAATGTTCTTTCATAGCTCTTGTAGTCATTTGTCTTTTTTCAGGGTTTATTTTCTTCTTCCTGAGTTTATCATCGGCTTCGTTCTCTTTCTTTTTCCAGGTTTTTAGAATAGAATCAACTTTGTCTTTTTCAGCGTCTTCAATACCTTTTTCCATTATTGTGAAAACTTCCCCATTTTTTTCAATAACTTTGAGATCTGTCATATCTTTCTTTGTGCGTTTATTTTCTGGAGCTAAGGAAAATCCCTCATCGTTATTATAAAAAGAAAAGTTATTATCACTTTGCCGCTTCAAAATTTTTGCTGCCTTGTTTGCTGATTGAATTTTAGGCTCATAAACATAATCATTATTAGTCTCAAAAATTTCTTCATTCGGTGATAAATTCACTTGAACACCTTCTTCTTTTAATTCTGGTGTTGATTGTATCGTCTTATCTTTTTTAATTACAAAAGATGTCTGTGTAAAGTTATCAGAGTAAGCTGTAACTGAATAAGAATTTGAAGTATTTGATCTCTTTGATTCTGCATATTTTAAAAGCTGTTGCCGGATTTCATAACACTTCTGAATATCTTGTAAGTCTACATTATTTAAAATCGTTAAAAGATAATTTTTAATAAAAAACGAATCAGGTTTATTGATTTCATCTTGTTTTATTTTCTTGTAAGCATTGGGATACACGAGAATCATTTTTTTTAATTTATGCGACATTTTCAATAATTTTTCCAATAACTCCTGATAAAACTGTTGCTAATAATGCGGGTAAAAATCCCCCTTTCTGTAATAGAAGTTTCCTCTTTGAGTTTAAAGAACGTTTTGGACAACTCAAACAGCGTATCGCATTTTTATATCTTTTTAACTCATTTTTAGTTTTGTTGTTAATGGGATTGTATCCATATTGTGTGTTGTATGCAATTTCACTTATAGTCTTAATTATCTCGTTATCACAGTTTTTTAAAATAGCTTTTCTAAGTCTCGGATTCGCCATTTGGAGTGAGTACAACATATGCTTGTTCTTCGTTAACCGTTTCAGTTTCGACTTCATTTTCAATTAAATTACAAAAACAAATACAAAATTCTTTGTCAAAAATATTTGTTCGAAATCTCAAGACTTCGTTAACACCTTGTGTAAGATCAATTACTAAATAATTATGAGGTATTTGTGTTACCTCTTTATATACTCTAAACAACTCAGTAGAGTTTTCTGGATACACCTGACGAGCTAAATGATGAAATTGCTGTTTGTCTCTAGGATTTTTAAATACAATAAAATATTTAGCATTAAGTGATATATCTCGGGTATGCGCCCCCTTATGAAATAAATTCTGTGTAACTAAAATGACTGAAATATTTCGATGATGTGATCCTTTTGTGAAAATCTCGCATATGCTTTTATTATTTGTCTCCATCATCAAATCATCTAATATCAGTAACACAGGCCCTCGTTCTAAATTATCCAAAAAGTCTGGCACACCTTTATGAAAAGTAACACCTTTGATATTGGGTACTGCTCAATCTTCTGCGTAGTACCAAATTATTTTCTTGAAGTCTGCATTTATTAGCCAATCTTTATTTTTAATCAAATTGGTAAGAAAGGTAGTTTTCCCGCAACCTGATGGCCCACTTATGATCATTGAAAACGGGTGTAAAAATTGATAAAACATTTCTCTTGCGTGGTCAAATTTTAAATAAAAGCGAAGAAGACTTGATTTGTGTATTTATTATAAATAAAAACCTAATTTCTTATCATTTCACCTTTAACGATGAGTAAAGAAGCACTTGTTAATGAGCTACACAAACCAGCTCGAATTAATTATACTCGACGCAAAGTAATTCAAAAAGGTTTAAATGATACTTGGCAAGTAGATTTAGTAGAAATGATTCCGTATTCTAAGTTCAATAAAGGTTTTAAATATTTATTGACAGTCATCGATATATTTTCAAAATTTGCATATGTTCAACCTGTTAAATCTAAAAGTGCTGCTGATATTATACAAGCCATGGAGAACATTTTTGAAAATGTACACCCTAAGAACTTGCATACAGATGAAGGAAAGGAATTTTTTAATCAACATTTCTTCAAACTTATGAAAAAGTATGAAATAAATCATTATAATACCTACTCCAAACTCAAAGCTTCAATTGTTGAAAGATTTAATAGAACTTTGAAAAATTTTATGTGGAAACAATTCAGTTTGCAAGGAGATTATAAATGGATATTTGTTGTTAATGATTTGGTCGAAAAATACAACAATACTAAGCATAGTGAAGATGAAGCCAAAAGATGTCAAAAAATCCAATGAAAAAAACTTGTTAAAAACAGTTTATAATAGATTGAAAATTTTTAAACCAGGTCGTTTTAAAATTGGAGATAAAGTTAGAATAAGTAAATCAAAAGGAATTTTCAGTAAAGGTTATATTCCAAATTGGTCAAATGAAATATTTAACATATCAAAAGTAAAAGTTACTAATCCGGTTACTTATGTTTTGAATGATTATCAAAATAAAGAAATATTAGGAAGTTTCTATGATGAGGAGTTGCAGAAAGTTAAGCATCCAAATATTTATTTAGTGGAAAAAGTTCTTCAAAAGAAGGGAGATATGGTTTTTGTAAAATGGTTAGGATTTGACAAGTCACATAATTCTTGGATAAATAAAAAGCTGTAATTTAAATATATACATTTATTTAATTTTTAATTTTTATTTACATATCTTAAATTATTATCTTAATATTATAAATAAGACTAATAAAGTATTTAAATAACAAAATTTCTTAAAATTATTTTAACTTAAATTACAAAATATCAATATCGTCTTCTAAATCTAATATATAATGACCATACGCATAAGTATTTACTCCGTCCACGCAAATTTTTCGCTTATCATCAGAACTATCCAAAGATTTTTTACTTATTCTCTCCGTATACAGATTATGAAGTCGGGATCTAATATTATACATTACACTATGAACTATTTTATTAAAAAACAAACAATCTTTATACATATTAAAATTAAAATTTTTTACAACACAACTATTTATTCCCTTAGCTTTAAAAGTAGGTTTTTGTTCATGAACTGTAAAAGAATACATTTTAGATCTAAGTCCTACAAACTCTGTTAATATTTTTCCATTTAATTCATCTGAAAATAATCCAACTACTTTTTTGTTAACTAATGGATAACCAAATTGATTATTTGGATCATAAGCAGATGTATCAAAATGGTCGTTTATCATATGTTTGATTTCTTTGTAAAAGTCAACATTTGTAATTTTGTAGAAAAATGAATCGGTATCCATGTAAGCTATTTTTATATTATCTTTAAAATGAGGCTTCATAATACCATAATGAAAGTTATACATTCTATGTTTTGATATTTCTAAAACAGTAAAACCTAAATATATTGGCTTATTGTAGTAACATTTTACCCTACTCATCTGAACTGCTGCCATATCGTTATCAAAGATGGAAATACTATGAAAATTTGATTTAGCTACAAGAGATCTACATCCATACTGTCTTTTATAATTTTCCCAATCAGTAACAATCTTGATGTCTTTTCTTTTATCAACATTTTCCATTGTCTTCCCATAGACAATATTATTGAATAGTTTAAATTGATTTTTCGCAAAGTCAGTAGTCGCCTTTTTCCTACATTCTGTATTCAAATTAATATACTTTTTGAGCCAAGGTTTTTGATCAAATGATAAAATTCTATGAATTGTTTTAAGTTTAAGACCATTTTTTAATGCTAGTTGTAGATTCACATAATGTATTTTATATTTTACTTTATCGTTTAAAGTTAATAATAATTTTGGAGTTTTTGAGCCTGGGGGTGTTTCGAGCTCTGGACAGAAAGGAAGATCATTATGAGCATCGTGAATTTCGATGGGGTATTCTAAATCAACCTCAAAAAAGTAACCTTGATCAGAATTTTCAGGTATTGATAAAATTTTTTCAACACTCCACTCATCATGTTTTGCTTCCCAATTGAAATTTCTATAGGGTAAATATGCATTCATTGCAAATCCGTATAAGTTAACGGCATCTATATAACTTCCAAATACCGTCTCTTTTGTTGGATCGAAATTTGGTAAATATTCATTATTTGTAGCGATATGTCTAATAGAACATTGTGAAATTCCCCCTCTGATACCCGATTTAATAAAATTAAACATGTCTATGTCGGTCAATAATTCTAATTCAATCTCGGTAATTTTAAGCATAGCATCCCAACCCATCCCAGGGGCAGTATAATAGTGACAGGGGTCCAGTTTGAAATTTTTTTGACAGATTTTTCGGAAGTTTTCAAAGACATCAACTAATAATAAAACATCAGTTTTTAAATAAACGAGAAGATAATCTTCTAAAGTATTACAATTCAATTTTTCCCACACTTTACAAGCATACTCGTAGTCTTCGTCCGAACATGTACTATTTGTTAGTTTACTATTAAATTCAACTTTTGGAGGAAGGCAATTGTCTTTTAAAAGATTGATGTTTTCTAAATATTCATAGGTGAAAACGCCTTTCTGCAAATGTAAGTTATGAAAAGCAGCTTCCGGAAACTCTTGATTCATAGATTTAAAGTCAGATTTATCAAGACTATCGGATATATTTGCGAGACTACTTGGCATAAACCTGTAAGAATCTATAAATCTAATTTCTAAAGTTAAGATATGCTTCTCATCGTCATCTAGGGCAGCAGAATCGGATTCGTTTATGCTAATTTTTTTTGAAAATGAAATATAATTTTCTTTAGTAAGACCTAAAACATTTATTGAGCCGTTTTCTAAACCTAATTCCCTCACAAATAGATGAGCATCATATCGGGAAAGGTTGTGGAAAATCACAGGAAAAAATTTTGGAACTTTAAAATTAATGTTACATTTGCTATGCGCTGGACCCCTGTACTCCCCAGTAAAATGACAATGATCCCTGACTCTATCGGACCCCATTTTTTTACAACAAATATGACAATTTTCTTCGCTTGCCTGTCTGAAAATTTGTTCTCTTGTTAAATTTTTCATTGGCTTATTTTTACTAGTATGCTGATGATACAAATCCCTAACCTCCTTAAATAAGGTTTTCACGAAATGAGATGCACAGTCTTCACCTACGTAGGATTTATAAACTGAAAGATTATCAACGTAATTCCATTTTATATAAAAGCCGTAAGCAGAGGGCTTATGAGTATGCACTACGACAGTTGAAGACTTTGCAGGGTCTTGCACAGCGAATAAATTTTTTTCTAATACGGATTCAAAATCTGCGTATATAACGAAAGCTAATTCGAAGCATCTCTCAAAATGTTCAAATCGGAGAATAGCATGGTCTTCATCAGGCATTTTTGTTACGATTTTATTGCATTCAGATTCGTGATTTTTCAGAGTTTCCTCAAAATAAAGTAAACAAAAATTACAAATATGTTTTTTCCCATTATGATTTGAAAGTTGGGTTCCTATTAATCTAGACAAATCATTTATTAAAACATAATAAAAATTACTTTCATTTTCTATCCAAAGCAAATTTATATGATTTCGTTTCAACTCTTTTGTTTTGTAAGTAGGCCCAACAATATTCAATTCGTGGGAAAATATTTAACTGAAGTCAGCATTTTCCGATTTAGTACGAGTATTAGCACAAAATTTTAAGGATTTATTTAATAAAAATCATATTTCAAATTTTAATTTTTCAGACACAAACGATAAAAATACGCGGAAAATTATATTATACATATATCAACATTTTTGGAATTTAAATTTGGTATTAGTGCAAAATTTTAGTGAAAATAAATTTTTTTCTCACGCGAATTTTTTTTTATATATATGTTTTAATATGTTTTTGAAAATCTTATTTTTCCTTTATAATTTAATAAAATGAAATTTATTTCGAATATCAAATTACCAGGTGAATATCTCAAATTAATTTTAATAATTTAATTAAATCAATTACATTTGTCAGCACTTTTACATAATTTCACAATTATTTAGACATTCCCTTAAACATAAAATATTTTTCTTAACTCGAATCATGTTTGGACAAGTTTGAATAATTAATTTTTACCTTTATAATTTAATCTGAAAAATTCGAATCTCAAATTAATAAAATCGATTCCAACTCAAATTACATTTATCAGCATTTTTCACCTCAATCATAATTTCACAATTATTTGAAAATACATAATTATGTACATTTACATATTAAATATGGCTCCACTTAAATTTGATTCAGAACTCTCGTATGATACGCGGCTCCACTTAAAATTATTTTCTTAGAACTTTTCTCCACTTAAATAATTTACTTAAATTTAGAATTTTTCATATAATGCACAGCTCCACTTAAAAATTCACTTAAAACTTTTATATAATACGCGGCTCCACTTAAAGTAATCCAATTAAATAACATACTTTCATAAAATACGCGACTCCACTTAAAATAATTCACTTAAATACTTCACTATCATAAAATACGCGGCTCCACTTAATTATGGTCTAGAACTCTCATATAATACGCGGTTCCACTTAAATTGGTCTAGAACTCTCATATAATACGCGGCTCCTATTAAATTTATCTAGAACTCTTATATAATACGCGGCTCCACTTAAATTTATCTAGAACTCTCATATAATACGCGGCTCCACTTAAATTGGTCTAGAACTCTCATATAATACGCGGCTCCACTTAAATTGGTCTAGAACTCTCATATAATACGCGGCTCCACTTAAATTGGTCTAGAACTCTCGTATAATACGCGGCTCCACTTAAATTGGTCTAGAACTCTCATATAATACGCGGCTCCACTTAAATTGGTCTAGAACTCTCATATAATACGCGGCTCCACCTAAATTGGTCTAGAACTCTCATATAATACGCGGCTCCACATGGCTCCACTCAAATGGCTCCACCCATTGCGCCAGAACTCTCATAAACTATCTACTCATTTTAATTTTTTGCTAAATAAAAAAAAGAAGAACCTGTAAATTCAATACTTTAAATAAAAATCAAAGGGAAATCGACATCTAAGAAGTTTTCTTTTGCTACCGTTTCAAATTACAGTCCACAACAGCTCATCCCTCAACATTTGGTCCAATCGAACCGGATTGAAATCAGGATCAAATCCAGATCGGTAAGATATTCTTAAACAATTCTTTAATTACAAAGTTTATTAAGTAGGTACATAGGTACTTAAAAAATAAATTGAGAAAAAAAAAAAAAAAAAAAAATTATCTATACATTTTTTTGGGTAGTTCCAACAAAAATTACACATTTTTTGGAAAGCATCAATTGTAATTGTAAAAGGAAGGACAGAAGAAAAAAAATTAAATTTTTTTTTCGCTTCAATCTTTTGTCTTTCTAAGGAAAAAATTAATTAAAACTAATTTTGAAAGTTAGGTTGGAAAAAAAAATTTTTTTTTCAATAATTTTGAAGTTGGATTAGGTACAAATTTTAATTCCACATTTTAAATTTTAAACTTTACTTCAGCTTAACAAACATAAATTTTTGTTGCAAACGACAATTGTTCTTTATATAAAAAAAAAAAAAAAAAAACATTTTTTTTATTTTTTTGTTTCGTTTGGTGATAACTGACATTGTTAATAAATTTTTGTCAGATAACGAGGGTGTTACCGAAACTCATTACCTTTGGTGGAACGATTCTCTGCAGTTTTGTTGCAAAGAATTTTTTGCAGAAGTTTACTTTAATTTCGTTACAACCTCCACTTTAAACAAAAATATAAAATACAGTAAAATAAATAATATAGAAATTTTTATCAAAAAAAATATTTTTTTTGAAGAAAGAAGTTTTTTTCTTTCTCTTTCGGCTTTTGTTATTTTTTTTTGAAATTTTCATAAATTTAACTTCGAGGCTATTGTTATAGTTTTGCTTTCACAGCTTCAATATTCATATACGACGTAAAACTCAAGCAAAGTAGTTGTTTGTCGTGATAGAATATTATTTTTTCCTTTTATATTGTTAATTGTTAAATATTTTTTCCAAGTTTTTTATCATCATTTCAATTTACACAGAACTACATTCGGTAGTCTGTAGACCTTAGAAATTTTGCCGACCTTAAAACTTGTCTTAAATCATGGACACGCTAGCGCAGAGTCAAACCTCTTGCTTTGACAAAATGCAAAGGTTGCAAACAAATTTTACAAAAGATTCATCCTCTCGGAAGGATAAAGAGTACTATGAGAAGAGAATCATAAAATTTGATCTATTATGGGATGAATTTATTGCAACTGACGAAAAAATTCAGCCATATAAATCAACTAATAGCACTCACTCATATTTTACTGACACTTATCCAAAATTAAAACTCCTCTACGAAAAACTTTCGCAGACCCTCCAAGCCGGCTTGGCTGCCATAGTTTCTTCTTGTTGTAAGTCCAAAAATCAATTAGATCACTTAATAACAGAATTTCAACAGTTGGTCAGCGACTATCAATTAGTCGACGAAAATGATAAAACTATAGGTTGGCTGAAGGTATCAAAAGAGGGTGTCGAGGATGTGTGGAAAGAAATTCGATGTGAATATAATATTTTGACTCAAAGTGAAAACGATGTAACCATCTTAAACAGTTATCAGGATCAACTAAAAGAAACGCGAAGAAGTTATTATAGAATAGTAGGCAACATTTATACGCAGTTAGAAGCTATGTCAACTAAGTCTATTTCTCAAGGGGTACCAGAATCTATGCCCCATAACCAAACTCATGTCAAACTCCCATCTGTAAATATTCCAAAATTTCAGGGCAATTATTCGAATTGGCGATCATTTCGAGACCTTTTCACCGCTGTAGTAATAAATCACCCCACTCTATCATCAGTTGAAAAACTTTATTATTTGACCAGCCATTGCGATGGCCGGCCAAAAGAAATTATTTCTAAATTCCCGTTAGAAGCAGAGAGCTTCGAGCCCGCTTGGGATGCGTTGACGAAGGCATACGAAAATAAACGGGTTCTCGCAGGAGCTCAATTAAATATCCTTTTATCCATTCCCATACACAAAGCAGAAAGTTCTTTGGTAATTAGAACTATTCAAGATACGGTTAATGACTGTCTTAGTTCACTCAGGGCCCTTGACGTCAAAGTTGACGAATGGGACCCTATTTTAGTTTTCCTGGTAACACAACGTTTACCTAATCTATCCCACGCTCTTTGGGAGACGCATCTAGAAGGTTCCACGGAGCTCCCCACTTGGCAATCATTGAACAATTTTCTGTCCACACGTTACAGGTGTAATGCCCCCTTATCATTATGTACATAACAATATATATTATATGCTCTCTTTCTCTTATTATTATTATTCGTTAAGTTATCATAGTATTAGTTAATAAGAAAGTATAAGACATGTCTAGGTACTTAGTTTTAAGTTAGTTTATAATCAACTCTTGATTGGACTACACAAGATAAATAAAATAAGTTTGAACTAGAATCATCTTGTTTTATTTAAAGATACCCTAGAGGTATCACATGGCGACCGTGACAGCTGCCATTTAGGCATGCTGGAATTTTTTTTTAGTTTAAAAATTTAATTAAAATTGACTATAAAATTATAAAAAAGGGAAAAAAAAAAAAAGAAAAAAAAATTATTAATTAATTATTGAATTTGAAAATAAAAAATTTTTTTTTTTAAATGAAAATAATTAATAAAAAAAAAAAAAAAAAAATTAAGGTGAAAAAAAAAATAAAGACAAGAGATTTTTGCAGTAAATTAAAGGCAAAAAATTTTAAAAAAAATATTGTGAGAGAAAAATAAACCATAAAATTTCCAAAAATAAAATTTCTTTATCAAAAAAAAAAAAAGAAAAACTTAAAATAAAATTTATGGAATTATTTTTTAATTTAACTTACCTTAAGGTTCCTGAAAAAAAAATATTTAGAAAACCTAAAATTGAAAAAAAAAAAAGGAAAAATGGCGACATAAAAATTTTTAATTGAAAAAAAAAATATTTTTCAAATAAAAAATTAAATCACGCCACAAAAAAAAAATTTTCTATAGAAAATTTGTATTCAAAAAAACGCGAACAACTTTAATAACAAAAAAAAAAAAAAAAATATAATTAGACTTACCTATACTTACCTTAAAACTTACCAAAAATAAAATGAAAATTAAAAAAATTAATTAAGGGGACATAAGAATTTATAATTGAAAAAAAAAATTTTTTATTTCAAAAATAAAATCACGCCATAATACAAAAGAAAAAAGGCGCAAAAATTAAAAAAAAAAAAAAAAAAAAAGAAAAAAAAAATATAGAACTTGAAAGTGAACTTATAAGTGAACAAGAGAAAAAAAAATAGAACTTGGAAGTGAACTTAAAAAGTGAACAAAAAAAAAAAAGGAAACTTGATAGTGAACTTGAAAACAAACATTTAAAATACTTACCAATAAACAAAAAAAAAATAATAATAAGAATTTTTGACATTATGAATTAAAGAATTAATGGTTATATTCAAAAAAAAAAAAAAGAAACTCTTATTTAATTATGATATTATAAAAAAAAAAAAAATAAATAAAAAATTTATTTGAATTTAAACATGATTGAAACAAAATAAAAATAAATTTGAAAAAAAATATTGAAAATATTTACAAAATCAAAAAGCGAATTGAATTAGGGAAATTCTTTTCGAACTCAAAAAAAAATAATAACATAAAAACATAAAATTATTACAACGTGAAAACATAAAATTATTGCAACATCATCACAACATAAATACACAACAACAAAAACAAAACATAAATTTATTGCAACATCATCTGTTATACGAGCAGCAGCAACGACAACAGCAGCAGCAACGACAACAGCAGCAGCAGCTACGAAAATTCAATCAGCAACAGCAAAGCAGTCAACTAGAAGCAGCAGCAAAATCAACAACAAGTACTTTACTAATTAATAATTTTTTTTTATACAAATAAATTTTTAAATATACTTTTTATATATTTTAATTAAAATAAGATAAAAATAATGTTGATCCAAATTGTTTCTTAAACAATTCTAAATTTTTCAAAAAAAAAATTATAAAAAATTTTTTCAATGTTAATTTCCAAATCAAACTTTTTCAAACAGTGGATTAATGTTTCGAATATTTTAAAAAAAAAAAAAAAATTTTATCCTACATTATTTTACAATTACTAAAAATTAAAAATTAAATATTAATATTAAATATTAATTATAAATATATTAAATATATTAAAAAATATAAAAACTAAAAATAAATATTACATAATTAAAAACCACATATTTCAACAAAATTTAATTTGAAGTTATTAGTACACATAAATATTTTGAAACTGAATAGTACATCATTTACTTTGAATTGATTTCTTCAAATTTTTTTTTTCTTCTTCGAAAATAAATAAAGTTATAATAATATCTCTTATTATTACCCATTATTAATTATTATTACTTATTATTACTTATTATTACTTATTATTACTCATTATTACTCATTATTTCGTATTATTACATATTATTACTTTTTACATGTTACTACAAGATTTCAATTTTGATTTAAAATTACTTAATAAAAATGGTTTAACATAAGCAAAATTTTGCTTAACAAAATTACTTTATTTTGTTTGACATCTTTATTTTCGCTGGAAGTGATTCATATTCCAATAACGACATATCTAATTTTGCATATACAACATAAGGTAACCACTCCTCAAATTTATAGGAACTTTCAACATAAGGTAAACACTCCTCAAATTTTTTTTTGAAAACCTCAATATAAGGTAACCACTCCTCAAATTTTTTTTTGAAGTTACAATATAAGGTAACCACTCCTCAAATTTTTTTTTTGAAGTTACAATATAAGGTAACCACTCCTCAATTATTTTAAGGGGATTACAATTTAAGGTAACCACTCCTCAATTATTTTAAGGGGATTACAATATAAGGTAACCATTCCTCAATTATTTTAAGGGGATTACAATTTAAGGTAACCACTCCTCAATTATTTTAAGGGGATTACAATATAAGGTAACCATTCCTCAATTATTTTAATTTCATAAAAAATTTTTTATGGATGAAGCTCGTCTCGAAATTCAAACAGCTAAACTTAATTTTCGTAAGGCTTACAAGCGTATTCAAAAAGACCTTAAACCAACAAATTCAAAAACATTAAAAGCAATTAAATTAAATATTGTAGAAACATATAACATTTACGTACAGACAGTTGTTCAAGCTTGTACTACATTCGAAGAACAACATACTCAAATTTTAGCTAAAGATCGTCAGTATTGTTACGATCAGTTACAAGAAAGCTTCAAACTATTAAAGTGCGAAGATCTAATTCCAAAAGATATTCTGATACAGATTGAAATAAATCAAAGCGATACAGAACAGAGTTCAGGGGAATCAGATATTTCTGTAGAAAAACGTGACGATACTCTAGACAAAATGGCTCTTTCTAATGTTGAATTTTTGCGTACAGCTAGTGGACAAATAAATAGAAATTATAGTGGTGATCCATTATCACTTAAATCTTTCATCGATTCAATAAATTTATTAGACAGACTAGCGGAAACACAAGAATTAAAACGTTTATTAGCTACTTTTATTTTATCAAAACTTGATGGTACAGCTCGCGAATCGATAGATGATAATTCTAATACGGTAGAACTTATTAAACAAGATCTTAATAATTCAATAAGACCAGAAAGTTCAAAAATTATAGAGGGAAAAATAAAAGCTTTGAGAACGGATAGGAACACATTACAAAATTTTTCGGAAAAAGCTAATGAATTGGCTGAAGCTTTTCGTCGTTCACTTGTCTTAGAAGGTATACCAACACAGAAAGCTAAAGAAATTTGTATAGAAAAAACAGTTGAAATGTGCAGAAATAATGCAAGATCTGATCTGACCAAAGCCGTTTTATCATCGACCCAATTTCAAGATCCTAGAGAGGTAGTCTCAAAATTTTTGATAGAGATAGATTTACAATCACAAGAAAAACAGGTTCTGTCGTTTAGAACAAGAAATAATAATAATTCGTTTAGAAATTCTTATGGAAATCGTTCCAATAATAATTTCCGTGGAAATCATAATAGGGGAAATTTCAGACATCAAAATCACAATTTTTTAAATAACAATTTTCAAAACAATAATTATAGAAATAATTTGTACAATAACCGAGGTAATTTCAATAATAATCGCAGAAATTTTAATAATAATCGAGGTAACTTTAATAATAATCGTGGGAACGTTAATAATGCAAATCCACGAGCATTTCCTCAAGCGAATAGAAATTTCAATCAAAATAACTACGTACGATACGCGGGAAACGACCAGGCCCCCCAAAACGGCCAGGGGGAACAAGATCAAATGCGTGTACATCAAAATTAAATACTTACGCTTTCAATACACATTACACTTATCCTAGTACACAATTTGATATTAACTCTCATTCAAATTCGAATAAAACAAAAATTTTTTATAATTCTAACTTAAGACCAATATCTACGCTAAATACAAATTTTTCAAAAGAAAATAAAAATTCTACTAATTATTATCCAAATTTATATAATAAATCTAAAGTATCTACAAAAAATGTTTTTAACGTAAATCCAAATTTCTCTGATTTCATTATCCTAAATTCTAAATTAAATTTTCAAGGCTCAACATTTCTAGTCGATACTCAGGCAGATATTTCACTAATAAAAATTTCATCAATCGATACAAGTTTTAACTTAAAAAATAATCTAAATTCTAACAATATTATAAGCATTTTGGGAATTACACAAAATTCTATAAAAAGTTTAGGTACAATTAATGTCGACTTTCATTTTAAACATACAATTTTATCTTGTTTACTACACGTTGTTCCAGACGAATTTAATATCCCTTCGGATGGTATTTTAGGCAAAGACTTTCTCAAATTTTATAAGTGTCAAATAAATTATGATTCTATGCAATTAACACTCAACAATAATTCTTATTCTTTTTCAATTCCAATTTTAGAAAACCCTAGTGAAAATTCAATTGTTTTACCTTCTAGATGTGAAGTCATTCGTACTTTTATTCTTCCAAATGACTCTCCTTGTGTAGTGCTTGATCAAGAAATCGCACCAGATATTTTCATTCCACGTACGATAGTTTCTTCAAAAACTCCTTTAATTAAAGTTTTAAATTTATCAGATAAAATTCGAATAATTCCTAAAAACACTTCACTTAAATCAGAACCTCTTTCAAATTTTAACATCCTAAGAATTGACACAAATAAAAATCAAAATAGAACAAAAGAATTGCTTCAAATAATATCTAAAAATACCAAACCGCAATACCAAGAAAAATTATTAAATTTATGTGAACAATATAGTAATATTTTCCATATGAAAGATGACAAAATGACAACAAACAATTTCTATACACAAAACTTAAGAATAGATAACAATACTCCAGTATATGTGAAGAATTATAGACTTCCATATTCACAAAAACAGGAAATCGACGATCAAGTCAATAAACTTTTAAAAAATGATCTTATTGAACCAAGCCAATCCAATTTTAACCGCCCTATCATTTTAGTGCCTAAGAAAGGTTCAGACAAGAAATGGAGATTATGCATAGATTACCGTCTTGTAAATAAAAAACTAATTGCAGACAAATATCCACTGCCAAGAATAGAAGATATTTTAGACAATTTAGGCAGATCAAAATTTTTTACTGTACTCGACCTTTACTCGGGATTTCATCAAGTTCCACTTAATGAAAACTCGCGAGATATAACATCTTTTAGCACAGACAAAGGTTCGTTTAGATGGAAAGTTCTTCCATTCGGTTTAAATGTATCACCTAACTCATTTTCAAGAATGATGGCATTAGCGTTCTCCGGTCTTACACCGTTACAATGTTTTCTATACATCGACGACATCATATGTATTGGCTGTTCAGTCGAACATCACCTTAAAAATCTTAAATCTATCTTCGAAGTTTGTAAAAAATTTAACCTTAAACTTAATCCTGAAAAATGCGTATTTTTTAAAAACGAAGTCACATATCTAGGACATAAATGTACTGATCGAGGTATATACCCAGATAGTAGCAAAATAGATACAGTTAGAAATTATCCTGTACCAAAAGATAAAGACGCTACCAAACGATTTGTTGCATTTATGAACTATTATCGTAAATTCATACCAAATTTCGCATCCATAGCAAAACCCTTAAATAATATGACTAGACTAAGAGTAAATTTTTCTTGGACACAAGAGTGTCAAAAATCCTTTGAAATTTTAAAAAATTGCTTAATTAATCCTCCAATCTTAAATTATCCAAATTTCTCAAAACCTTTTATCATTACCGTTGACGCTTCTAACTTGGGAATAGGATCCACCCTAAGTCAGGAGATCAATGGCAACGATTTACCAATTTCATATTCTTCTCGTAGTTTCACAAAAGGTGAAATGAATAAATCAACAATAGAAAAGGAATTAGCTGCAATACACTTCGCAATTTTACATTATAGACCGTACATTTATGGAACAAAATTCACTATTAGATCTGATCATAAACCCTTAGTTTACTTGTTTTCTTTGAAAAACCCATCTTCAAAATTGACTAGAATGCGATTAGATATAGAAGAATATAATTTTACAGTAGAATATATTAAAGGAAAGTGTAACGTGGTGGCAGATGCCCTATCCCGTATCTCGATCGACGAACTTAAAGATTTGCAAAATAAAGATAATAAAGTATATGTTACAACAAGATCAAAATCAAATAAAATATCCCAAAATAATAATTTCAAAGATAGTAATAACATTCAAAATAGAGAAAAAACTGTAGATTCAAATGAAAAAATTTTAATTTATGAGGGTAAATTCAATTATAAAATACCTCAACTAATTTTTAACTCAACAGATAGTTGTAAAATATACAAAAAACGTAAATTGCTATACAAAAATGATATTTCAAATATTTATCAGACATTAGAGCCTGGATGTAGTAAAATTTTAAAAAAAGAAACAATTCTAGCATTGTTTCTCGTTCAACTAGAAGAAAACATAATTAAAACAAACATTTATAAAATTCAAATAAATAAAGAAGATGACATTTTTAAATTATTTAAGACAAAAGAGTTTATTAACATTGCAAAAAAGTATATTAAAAAATTAGAAATCGCGATAGTTTCACGTCCATTACCCATTATTAGTACTGGGGAAAAACAAAAACTTTTAGATCGTTATCATAAAGATCCTATATTTGGCGGACACGCAGGTCAAAAAAGACTATATGCAAAATTAAGATCATGTTTCTATTGGAAAGGCATGAAAAAAGACGTAGCAACCTACGTCAGAGGATGTAAAGATTGTCAAATAAATAAAGCTAAAATTAAAAACATCGAACCACTTCAAATCACCAAAACTCCAAATAAAGCGTTCGATACTATAATCATGGATACGATCGGCCCGTTTCAAAAAACTCAAAATAGAAATCTATATGCAGTCACACTAATGTGCGACTTGAGTAAATATTTAATTACGATACCAGTAGCCAATAAAGAAGCTACCACTATTGCGCAAGCCATTTTCGAACATTTCGTTCTACTATACGGCCCAATGAGGAAAATTATTACTGATTGCGGTACAGAGTATGCCAATAGTGTAATAGCTGAACTATTTAAATTACTAGATATTGAACATAGTTTTTCGACACCCTACCATCACGAAACAGTCGGAACTATTGAAAGAAACCACCGGGTTCTAAATGAATATCTAAGATCGTATATTAATGCAAACCATGATAATTGGGATTTATATTTAAAATATTTTACGTATAATTATAATAGTACTCCAAATTCAAATTTCAATTTTTCATACTCTCCTTACGAGGTAATATTTGGTAAAGAACCAAATTCTCATAAATTCTTACTAGATAATAGAGTAGAACCAGTATATAACTTCGATAATTATGCGAAACATGTAAAATTCCATCTTCAAAATACAAATATGATTATTAAAAAGCTTTTAGAAAAAGAAAAATTAAAAAATAAAGAGATTTATGATAAAAAATCAACGAAAAATCAGTTCAAAATAAATGATAAAGTTCTTTTAAAAAGAGAAAACAGGACAAAATTAGATAATGTATATTCTGGTCCTCATAAAATAATTGATATTAATGGATTAAATGTTACATTGTTAACAAATAAAAATAAAAGTATTGAAGTCCATAAAAATCGAATAATTAAAAATAATTGTTAAATTCAAAAAAAAAATTATTATTATTCTAAGATATATTATTAACATTTTTCTTATTAATACACATAAATATAAAGACTAAAAATAAATATTGATCAATTACTTTTTAAATTAAAAATTTTTTATTTCAAGGAAAAATAATCATTATTATTACATATTATTACATATTACTACATATTATTACATATTATTACATTTTATTACATTTTAAATAAAAATTTTTTTTAATTAAACTTATTTTTAAAACATAATAATGTTCTATATATTTCTCAAATAAGTTTAATTTTAAAAGGAGGGAGGTGTAATGCCCCCTTATCATTATGTACATAACAATATATATTATATGCTCTCTTTCTCTTATTATTATTATTCGTTAAGTTATCATAGTATTAGTTAATAAGAAAGTATAAGACATGTCTAGGTACTTAGTTTTAAGTTAGTTTATAATCAACTCTTGATTGGACTACACAAGATAAATAAAATAAGTTTGAACTAGAATCATCTTGTTTTATTTAAAGATACCCTAGAGGTATCACACAGGACTCTTGAAGCTATAGAGTCAAAAAGAAACATATTTCCCGCGAAACCCGCACTCAACTCTGATAAACCCATAGCCAAAGTAAACGCTCACTACTCTCAATCGGATTCGAAGCCAACGGTCACTTGCAAGCTATGTAATGACTCAGCACATTCGCTGAGATCATGCCCCCAATTTTTAAAGTTAAACCCCAAACAACGACAAGACATAGCCAAATCAAAGCATGTGTGCTTCAATTGTCTAGGGGATCACGCATTTAAAGAATGTAAATAAAAAAAAACTTGCCAAAAATGTTCGAAAAAACATCATACGTCTTTACACTTCGAAAGGTCCAACGATGCTAAGTTAGAAAAACCAAGCAGTGAAGCAACTGCTTCGTCAGCACAAGCTTCCACCAGCTCTCCGAAACAGAACCAACCATTCAACACCACCTCACTTCTGGCCATAAATGGAAAAAGGGTTTTATTAGCCACCGCTCTAGTAAACGTAAAAATACGTAATAACGTTTACACCCTAAGAGCTCTGATAGATCCAGGATCAGAGTCCTCGTTTATCACTGAGGCCGCGATTCAAACTTTAAAAATACCCACATTATCATGTAATGCACAAGTTTCAGGAGTTGGTGAATTAACATCAGTCACTTCTCATAAATATGCCTCTGTAGAACTACATTCACATTCTATTCCAGGGAATATGCTTAATTTAGATGCCATAGTTCTCAAGAAGGTTACCAGTCAATTACCGTCCCAGTGCATTCCGGACACTGATCTACCACATCTTCAAGGGATCACTCTAGCTGATCCGAATTTTTATAAACCAGGAGACATACATCTCCTGCTTGGGGCCGAGGTTTATGGTAAAGTTATACGTCCAGGTGTTCATAATTTTGATACGATAGTGGCGCAAGAAACAATCTTTGGTTATATTTTGGTAGGGGTTGTTAATAACAGTAACGTGTGGCCTAGTACCAAGAGGATTCTTTCTTTCTTTTGTAATCTAAGTCTGGAGCAAAACATTCAAAAGCCTTAGAAGAAGTCCCAACCCAGACTCCCTTGTCACAAGACGACATTCATTGCGAAGAACACTTCCTATCTACTCATCGTCGAAATTCTGATGGTCGTTTTGTGGTTGAACTCCAATTTTCCTGACAAAGTCTGTCTTTACGATTCGCGAAACATTGCGTTAAAGCGATTACAATCCACAGAACGAGTATTAAAAAAAAATCCCAGTTACAAAAAGATGTATGACGATGTTATTTCAGAGTACTTGAGCCTAAATCATATGAACATAGTTTCCCCCCCTTCCAAAAACTTAACAAATCAGCTCTTCTCTAATGTGCAATATTATTATCTGCCTCATCATGGAGTGTTTAAAGAGCAGAGCCTCAGTACGAAGTTACGCGTTGTGTTTGATGGCTCATGTAAATCTACAAATGGAATCTCTTTAAATGATATTTTATATCCAGGTCCGCCGCTTCAAGCAAGTATAGTAGACTTGCTTAATAAAATTCGATTGTATGCTTATATTTACAATGCTGATATAAAAATGATGTATCGACAAATTCTAGTTTCCGACAAACATACCAATTTCCAACGAATTTTATATCGGAATACTCAAAATGAAATCCAAGATTACAAACTTTTAACGGTAACCTTTGGAATTTCGAGCAGCCCATTTCTCGCTATGCGATGTATTAGACAATTAGCCACAGAAGGGAAAGAAGACTTTCCTATGGCAGCTAACATCTTGGAAACTTCCACCTATGTGGACGACATCTTTTCGGGTTCATTCGATTTAAATGAAGGCCAAGCATCTCAAAAGGAATTAATAACGTTACTAGACTCGGCTGGTTTCGAGCTCCGAAAATGGACGTCGAATCATAAATCTTTGTTAAAACACATTCCAAAGGAATTCCAAGCTCTTCCAAATCTGCATGATGAAGGGGACACGTCTTTTGTAAAAACTTTAGGGATTTTATGGGATTATAAAAAGGATTGTTATACCTTTCAACCTCAAACTTCCCAACTCATCTACCCCTTAACAAAGAGAAGAGTATTTTCGGAGATAGCCAAGCTATTCGACCCTGCAGGATGGCTTGCACCCGTAGTTGTATCCGCAAAAATTCTTCTCCAGGACATTTGGAAGGACAAGACCGAATGGGACGGCGTTATTCAACCTGACAAAATAAAAAGGTGGGAAAATTTAGTTCAACAACTTTCTCTTATAAATAATTTAAAAATTTCACGTTGGTTTCATTACACTCCCTCCACACAAGTGGAAATCCATGGATTTTGTGATGCTAGCAACAAAGCATACGCTGCCTGTGTGTATTTTAGAGTGTTAGACAGCCAAAATAACTATTACCTTAATTTGATATCCGCCAAAACAAAAGTGGCACCAATTAAGACCGTTTCTCTCCCACGCTTAGAGCTATGTGGAGCTCTTCTTTTGTCTAAACTCCTTAAATCAGTTCTAGCAGGCTTGAACATTCCAAATTTAAAAACAATTGCATGGACTGACAGCATGATTGTGTTGGCATGGTTAAAGAAATCCCCAGATAACTGGAAAGTATTTGTTGCTAACAGGGTGTCTAAAATACTGGACAATTGTGAATCTGCTGTATGGCATCATGTAAAAACCGAACACAACCCTGCGGACGCAGCCTCACGTGGAATTGAACCACAACATTTAATATCAAATAACCTTTGGTGGCATGGACAACAATTTTTAAGTACGAACTATTCAAATTTTGAAGTAAAAAAGATACTTGACACGGTTCTGGAACAAAAACCAATAAAGACATGTCATGGGTCTTTGAGCTTTAACATGGAAATTTACTTAGAACACTTCTCAAGTTTTGAAAGATTTATTCGAGTTTTTTCCTATGTATTTAGATTTGCCAGCTTGAATAAAACTTATATTGTTTCTCGCTATATCAGTCAATTAGAATATGAAGCTTCCCGCCTCCGCATAATAAAATTAATTCAAGCTGAGTTCTATAATAATGAATACCATGCATTGCTAAAAAAGGAACCGTTATCCAAAGGTAGTTCGATAGCTTCTTTGAACCCATTTCTTGATGAATACGGCGTTCTCCGAATAAATGGTCGATTGTCCAACTTAACACTTCCAATTTTTGAAAAATTTCCCATTATAATTCCTTGTAATTCCAGAATAGCCTACTTAATTATCAAAAGTTTTCACCATCAAACACTACATGGAGGACTTCGATTGATGGAGTCCTCTATTCGAAAATTATATTGGATCCCTAGACTTACTCAAAAGGTTCGAAAATATATACATAACTGTAAAAAATGTTTTCTGGAACGAAAACATCTTCTATCTCAAATAATGGCTCCATTACCACCTTAAAGGCTAGTTTCCCATCAACTCTTTAGCACTGTAGGACTGGATTTTAGAGGCCCAATTACCTTACTCCGTCATGAAGGACGTTGTAATACCACTACTAAGGGGTATATTTGTTTGTTTGTGTGCTTCAGTACAAAAGCCATCCACTTAGAAGCAGTCTCTGATTTATCTTCAACAAAGTTTTTAGAAGCATTCGAACGTTTTTTCTCCCGTAGAGGGCTTTGCCACACAATCTACTGTGACAACGGAACCAACTTCGTTGGAGCTAATACACTATTGACCAAAGAATATAGGAAAGCAATTCAAACAGCCACCACTGATGCGGCTGCGTTATATGCCGCTCGAAAGGTTGACTTCCAGTTTAATTGCCTTGCGCTCCACATATGGCAGGATTAGCTGAAGCTGGCATTAAGTCAGTTAAGCACCATCTCAAAAGAACGTTAACTAATACTAAACTTACGTACGAAAAACTCAGTACTTTATTGTGCAGAATTGAAGCTTGTTTAAATTCTCGTCCATTAGCCGCCAGAAGTGACAACCCTGACGACTTGGAGCCCCTTACCCCTGGCCATTTCATCCGAGGAAATTCACTGTTAGTTCCACCAGAACCAACTTTGGAAGTCGAAGAGACCTCAAACTTTGCTAACATTTTTGATAATTTAACTCGCCTCAAATTACACTTCTGGCGTAGATGGAAAGAGGAATATATCCAAACGCTTCAACAGCGAAACAAGTGGAAACAATCAGCTAATAATCTAAAACTCAATGATTTAGTTGTTCTAAAAGATGCGAATTCGTCCCCTCAAAACTGGAGCATGGGAAGAATAATGCAATTATATCCTGGAAAGGACAGTCAAGTTAGAGTTGTTGATGTGAAAACTCAATTAGGAACGTATCGACGGCCAATTACGCAACTTGCACTGCTTCCTTTTGAACCTCCTATACGTCACTTATAATTACGATTAAAATTTCCTCACTATAAACTATGTTTATAGTTCCTATTTTTGTAAGATTCACCGTGTAACCTCATATATTATATTCTACTTATTAATATTTTTTTCTTTTGTTTGAGTTTTTTCACAGGATATTCTTCAAATTCAATTACAAATTATAAAGACACGTCATACTACAAAAATATAAAACCGTATAGTATACAAAAAAGGGACAAGCCTTATGCAATGGGATAATAACTAAAAGATACAAGATTGTTTCAATAAAATTCAAATCTTTTAGCTTCATTATGAAATTGCTTGGCAAACCTTGGTATATGTTGTATTTGTAAAAAAAAAAAAATCAAATGGGGTTATATATGTGTAACAAAACTATGTCCATTTTAACTAACAAATGTTGTGGCTCAGCCAGCCGACTAAAGACAGAACAGTAGTTTCGGCCATGGTAAAGCAGTGGCATTCTTTAAGAAGCAGCTAAGCCACCAACTAACTCAACTTTATTGTTAAAATATTACATTAAATCATGATACCCTTACTAATTTCATTTTTTTTTATCTTTTCTTGATTTTAGGTATGTCTAAAACAAATAAATCTATAAGATGTGGATATCCCGAAGACAGTTAATCATAAAATGAACAACCTAATCATCGAATTAACAATATGGATCAAAAATAGATTTTAAGTTATTTCCTTTGATTCAGATTTAAGTTTAAACTTATGAAAAAATTTCAACAATTACAAATTTTTTTGAATTTTCTAAATTTGTATCTTTAACAAATTTCTTTTGACTTGTTTAAATTTTGCATTAAACAAATGTTCAATTTTTAAATTTTACTTTTCACCAAATTTTGTAAAAACATATTATTAAGTTTGCTAAAATTGAAAATCTAACTAAGGCAAGAAAATTTTAACTTTTACATTTCTAACGTAATATTTTAGAATTTGTGCTCTTATAGCATTTGCTATGTAACGTATAGAGGATATTAATTTTCAATATCTTTACTAATTTTGATAGAATTTTTGCATTCTCTTTTTTAAGATACTTTTATGCAATTTTTTAAGCAATATGTTTGATATGACTTGTTCCCCTTAATTGAGAGTACAACGAGCATACAACTGTTGAACCCAACAGTGGTTCAAGGGGGGCTGTATGTTTAATGATTTGTAACAAATCGACATTAAACAAGATATACACGCATTCTCCTTAAAAAATAGAACAAATGATTTTTTAGAACATCGTATGATGTTCTATTAAAGAATATAAAACAAATAAAACCACAAGCCGTGGTGGATACAATATATAAAAGAAAAGGGGAAGAAAGAAAAATTTCTTTCCTATTTCTTAAGTACTCAAATTTTTTTTATTCTTTAAAAATAGTTTCTTCAAAGACACAAGCTCGTCTTAAAAAAGTACAACTCTACAAATAGGGAAGAATTAGTCTTTCCAAAATAATACAATTTTTTCCTAATTGATCAATTAAAATTTCTATCAAAATTAATTAATTAAAGTTAAAGTAATAAATCATTTTAATTTTTTGCTAAATAAAAAAAAGAAGAACCTGTAAATTCAATACTTTAAATAAAAATCAAAAGGAAATCGACATCTAAGAAGTTTTCTTTTGCTACCGTTTCAAATTACAGTCCACAACAGCTCATCCCTCAACACATAGGCTTAATATTGCTTCTAAGTCTTTCATTGTTCGCAGTGCTTCAATGTGGAACCGCCTGCCTAACACTATCAAAAATGCCCAGTCCCATAAGAAGTTCGCTAAGTTAATTCTAGATTTTTTCAACATTAATCAAATCCAATAAGATAGTGAATTGTCACTTCCTTATTTACTGATATTTTATCAATTTATTAGTTCTTTTTCTTGAAAAGTTTCTGTTTTATTCCTCTTTATCGTTTTTAGACGTGCATCATCACACCTCATATCCGAAGTCGCTTGATTTGAAGTTTATACTTCTTTAGCCGCGTTGTGCGATTTTGGTAGAGGGTAAAAATCTTGTTTCATTCGAGTATCGTATCTAAATTGCATGAGATTTTTTCTCAGAAAAATAAGAATAAAATACTCAAAATACGACTCGAATTTGAAAAATGTGAACAAAAAAATTAGTGCCATTAATAAAAACAAAATAATTGGCGCGAAAAATTTAAATTCAAATTATTTTTAAAAATCTCGTTTACAAATTATTTAAAACTAAATTTTTTTTTCAAAATAGGTAGCTTCGGTCAAATAAAGATTACCTGCCTAAAAATTTTTGGGCAAGGAGCTACGGTTAGGTCGTGCCGGCGCAAAATACACAAAAAAAATTTATTTTTCAAAAAAGGTAGCTCCTGTAAAATAAAGATTACCAGCCGAAGATTTTTTGGATAAGGAGCTACGGTTTATGTCGTAGCCGGCGCAAATTATACAAAAAAGTTTTTTTGTTCAAAATAGGTAGCTCCGTTAAAATAAAGATTACCAGCCGAAAAATTTTTGAGTAAGGAGCTACGGTTAGGTCGTGCCGGTACAAAATACACAAAAAAATTTTTTTTTTCAAAATAGGTAGCTCCGTTAAAAACCAGATTACCAATTCCAAAATAAATAGTTTCGGTAAAATAAAGATTACCTGCCGAAAAATTTTTCGGCAAGGAGCTACGGTTAGGTCGTGCCGGAGCAAAATATACAAAAAGTTTTTTTTTTTCAAAACAGGTAGCTCCGGTGAAATTAATATTACCTGCCGAAAGATTTTTGGGTAGGGAGCTACGGTTAGATCGTGCCGGCGCAAAATACGTAAACATTTTTTTTTCCGAAATAGGTAGCTTCGGTGAAATTAATATTACCTGAAAAAAAAATGTTGGTTAGGGAGCTACGGTTAGGTCGTGCCGGAGCAAAATAAACGAAAAAAATTTTTTTTTAAATAGGTGAAATTAAGATTACCAGCCGAAAAATTTTTGGGCAGGGAGGTGCCGACGCAAAATGTACAAAAAAAAATTTTTTTCCGAAATAGGTAGCTTCGGTGAAATTAATATTACCTGAAAAAAAATGTTTGGGTGGGGAGCTACGGTTAGGTCGTGCCGGAGCAAAATATACGAAAAAAAATTTTTTTTAAATAGGTAGCTCTGGTGAAATTAATATTACCTGAAAAAAATTTTTTGGGTGGGGAGCTACGGTTAGGTCGTGCCGGAGCAAAATATACTGTAAAGTGTATTTAATAAAAAGAATAGTTTTATCTTGAGTACTTATTTATTTAGTCCAACTTTATGACTTGACACTATGAATGCTTACTTTATACTGACTCTCTCCTAACGGTGAGTATTAACTTAAGACAATAGTCTATTTAATAAGGAGGCACTACACGTCCCTCCTTTAAAAGTTAAAATGTATTATTGATTTTAGACTTCATTGTAAATCAATGATAACTTTTGACTTAGAATTAACTACGAAAATAATCCTTGCAAATTATGAAATGTTAGAATCTAGTATTGATCTTGAGTTCATTGTAAATACTTAATACATTTTGAATTTAAAATAAAAATAACTCTACTAAAACTTTAAAAAATTATAAATTTAATTAATTATTTTGATTTGGGGTACCTCCCTTTTTTTTTTTAATAAAATTAATTTTAATCTTTTACTTTTTAAATTAATTTTTGTATCTTAAAAATTTTATTATTAAATTAATTTTCATATTTAAAAAAAATTATATTTTCATATTTCATATTTTGCTAATTGGACTAAAATTACATTTTATTCTTTATAAACTAATTTTTTATTAGTATTAATTTTCATATTTCACAATTCTATTTTTATGAACCGTATATTCTTTATTTTTATTGTTTATACATGCAATATTAGATCCTTTTATATTTTTTATTTTATAAGGTCCTGAATAGAGAGGATCTAATTTTTTCCTACTCTCTTCTCTTATTAATATCAAATCATTTATTTCGAAAATTTTGTTTCTTGAATTCAAATCGTAAGTTAGTTTTTGTTTTTCTTTTCTCAATTCTAGGTATCTTTTTACTACGTTGTGTGAGTTTTCCAATTGACATTTTACTTTTTTTGCATATGAATCGAAATTATATACAGGTGTAATTCTGTTATCTAATAAAAAGTCATGAACGTTTGGTGGTTTTGCGAAAATTAGTTCGTAAGGCGAATATTCCAAGTTGAAATTTACGTTAGGAGTTACGTTATAGTTATAAGTGAAAAATTTGAGATAATCATCCCAATTTGTGTGATTACTATTTATATACGATCTTAAATATTCGTTAAGAACTCTGTGGTTACGTTCTATCGTACCAACTGTTTGGTGATGATAAGGGGTCGTAATATTTAGCAGTTTAAACAATTCGGCCGTAATACTATTCACGTATTCTGTACCGCAATCGGATAAAATTTTCCGCATTGGGCCGTAAATGAATACGAAATACTCAAAGATAGCGTTCGCGATAGTATTGGCTTCCTTGTTTCTCACTGGTATTGTGACTAAATATTTAGTCAGATCACACATTAAAGTTACACCGTACTGATTTCCTAAATCAGTTTTCGGAAAAGGTCCAATTGTGTCTATTACAATTGAGTCAAATGCCTTTTGGGGTGTATCTGTAATTACTAAGGGTTCAACATTTTTTATCTTAGCTTTATTTAATTTGCATTTTACACAGTTTCTAACGTAAGTTGCAACATCTTTCTTCATATCTTAATTTCGCGTATAGGCGCTTTTGGCCTGCATGCCCGCCGAAAATCGGGTCATTATGATAACGGTTTAAAAGGTCATTTCGTTCGACTATATTATTAATTTCTTTAGGTTTATTTACCATCCTAATTTCTAAATTTTCTAAAATTTCCTTAGAAATTTCAATAAAGTTCTAAAAAGTTTAAAAATGCTATCGTCATTATTTACTTGAATTTTATCAATTTTCATTTTACTAAGTTTTTCCTGAATATCTTCTAAAAACAATCCTTAAATTGTTTCCTTTTTTTAAATTTTATTTATTTTTGACGCTGGCGTCAAATTACTATATATATTGTATATCTACTTTGTGTATTAACTTTCCTTTTCTATAAATCTTACAGCTGTTTATATCATTAAATATAATTTGAGGAATTTTATAACTAAATTTATCTTCGTATATTTTAATTTTTTCATTATTTTCTACAACCTTTTTCGATTTTGTATTACTAATGGCATTTTTATCTAATGTTTTCGCTTTCGATCGAGCAATTTGCTGATTTTCGGTTCCTAACAGTTTTAATTCATCTTCAGCAGCGGTTCCCAAACTTTTTCTCTATTGTACCATCAATATACTTTTCTTAAATATACGTACCACTACATAAAAATATCAGAAATTTTTAAAATAATAAACTACATTTTTTTATTTACATTGAGAAAAAAAAGGAGAAAGTACAGTTTGTAGATAGTAGTTAATGTGAAGGATGAAGTTGTTTGTTACCCATTAAATATGTAATATTATGTTCAATTTTAGTTAATTTTAAACGTAAGGTTTAATTAAACGTGAAAATCAGACTTCACATAAATATGATGAAAGAAATGGCATCAAAAATTTCAAAGCTTTATCAGAAATTGCTTCATATTAAAACCGTCGTTGGAACCAAAATATCTTAAATTTTGCTGTTTAAATTCAAGTTTTAAATCACCATTACAAGAAATTTCTGATAACGGATCTAAATTTTTATCAGAAAGAAAAAAAAGTGCGAATTTTTAGAAAGTTAATTAAAAAAATTCATTAATTTTTAATATACGAAACAATTAATAAATAAAATCAATTAATTTGTAATAGAAGAAAATATTGTACCACTGGCCTAAGCGTAATGTACCACTAGTGGTACGCGTACCACACTTTGGGAACCGTTGATCTACAGTGATTCGCGAGAGAGCGTCGGCTACTACGTTATTTTTTCCTTTTATATATTCGATCGTAAATTTATATTCTTCCAAATCTAATCTCATTCGCGTTAGTTTGGACGATGGTTTTTTAATAGAAAATAGATAGATAAGGGGTTTATGATCTGATTTGATTCTAAAATTAGTACCACAGACGTACGGTCTGCGTACTGTGAAATGTATTGGTGATAATTCTTTTTCAATAGTGGACTTATTTAACTCTCCTCCTTGAACATAAGATATAGGTAAATCGTTTCCGTCGACTTCTTGACTAAGAATTGCGCCTACTCCAGATTCCGAAGCATCGACAGTAACAATGAACTATCTAAAAAAATCAGGATAATGTAGGATAGGAGGATTTAAGAGACAATTTTTTAAAATTTGAAATGAGTTTTGGCAGTCTTCTGACCAGAAACAATTTACTTTAAGTTTAGTTATATTATTGAGAGGTTTTGCTATTGAAGCGAAGTTTGGGATAAATTTTCTGTACTAATTCATAAATGCCACGAATATTTTTGTCGCATCTTAATCTTTAGGTATGGGATAATTATTAATACAATCGAATTTTTTTTTTTTTTTTGTCGGTACACTTATGACCTAGATAAGTGACCTCTGATTTGAAAAGAGAACATTTATCAGGATTAAGTTTTAAGTTAAATTTTTGACAAATTGAAAAAATATCGTTTAAATTTTTTAAATGGTGATCTACCGAGCAACCTACGCAAATAATATCATTTATATAAAGGAAACACTGTAAAGGTCATAAACCTGAAAAAGCTAACGCCATCATGCGAGAGAAAGCTTTCCATCTGAAAGAGCCTTTATCCGTACTGAACGAGGTAATATCTCGTGATTTTTATTTAACGTTACCTGATGAAAACCAGAATAGAGATCTAACACTGAAAAAAATTTTGATCTACCTAAATTATGTAAAATATCTTCTATTCTTGGCAAAGGGTACTTGTCGGCAATTAGTTATATATTAGCACCATTTTTTCTCTAAGCCTTTTTTCGGAACTAAAATAATTGGAATATTATAGTTCGATTGGCTGGGCTCAATTAGCAAGATTATTTACTTGCTTATTGATCTCTTCTTTCTGAGTATACGGCAATCTATAATTTTTAATGTAAACGGGATTATGGTCAGTTATTCGGAGATCTTGTTTATAAAAATTATTTGTCGACATTTTATCTCCCTCCATGTGAAAAATATTTGAAAATTTTTCATATAGGTCTAAAAGTTTTTCCTGATAAGGAGATTTCGTTTTTGACGCAATTTTTAAAAGTTCCCTAGTTCTGTCTTTATTGTTTATATTATTTGAATGATCTAGTTTTAAAATTTTAAAATTTTCTAAAGTTTCTGTTTTCAAAACTATATTTTTGGAAATGACTTTAATTTTGTTGGAAAAGTTTAAAACTTTAAGTAAAGGTTGCTTCGATGCTACTATAGTACGAGGTATAAAAATATCAGGAGCTATTTGCTGATCTAAAACTCGTTGCTTGGTAGTGAGAAAGTTCGAATGACTTCGCAACGAGCAGGTAAAACGATTGAATTTTCTGTCGGATTTTCGAATATAGGTAAAGAAATTGACGAATTTCTTAAATTTAAAGTTAATTTCATTGAATCGTAATTAATTTGACATCTGAAAAATTTTATGAAGTCCTTGCCGAGAATTCCATCTGAAGGGATGTTAAACTCTTCAGGGACGACATGAATTAAACAAGTGATTATTATGTTTTTGATAAAAAAATCTACTGAAATTGTACCTAAACTTTTAACAAAGTTTTGGGTTATGCCCGTAATGTTAATTATATTTTGAGTATTGATTTTAAAGTTGGCTTTTGAACTAATTGACGAAATTTTAATTAATGAGATATCAGCGTGTTTATCCACTAAAAATGTGGAACCGTGCCGATTTAAATTAGATTGAAGAACAATGTAATCTGAAAAATTGGGGTTAATATTGAAAACGTTTCTTGGTGCTAAGTTAAGATGATTTTGTCGATTTGGAAACATTGGTTTTAATTGATTCGCATATCGATTATCAAATTAATTGTAATTTATTCCTGGGGATTGTATTCTTGATCTTGAATTTGTTCGCGGTCCCCAGCCCATTCTGGGGGCTTGGAAGTTTCCCGCGCATCTAACATTAAAATTTCTATTTTTATTCATTGTAAGATTCCCTCGATTATTATTGTTCCCTCTATAATTATTATTACCCCGATTGTTTCGATAATTTTGATTATTTTGTGGATACCGAAAATTATTGTTGTCAAACTGTCGATTTTGTTGATAATTATTATTAAAGTTCCTACTATTCTGATTATTAAAATTGTTTTGCCCTCTTGAATTTCCTCTATAAGTATTATTATTGTTATAAGAATTTGATCGATTTGGGTTTGAGCGGAAAGAAAGTACTTGCTTTTCTTGTGTTTGCAAGTCAATCTCGATTAATTATTTCGCAACTACCTCTTGAGATCTGTTCTTGAATTATTTCTACATATCTCTACAGTTTTTTCGATTGTTATTTGAGTTGCTTTTGCAGAAGGTATTCCTTCTAGAACTAGAGCTCTTCTGAAGGCTTCTGCCAATTCATTTGTTTTTTCCGCGAAATTTTGTAAAGTAGTACGATCAGTGCCAAGCGCTTTAATCTTTCCCTCGATTACCTTCGAGCTTTCCGGTTTAATCGAGTTTTGCAAGTCTATAATTAGGTTAACTGTGTTAGAGGCTTCAGCTATTGCTTCTCTGGCTGTGCCATCTAATTTTGACAGTATAAAATTTACTAATTACGTTGTAAGTCTGGGGTCGTTGCTAAATCACTAAGTAAATTAATTGAATTTATAAATGATTTTAAATTTTATTAATTTGCGAACCGGCTAGTCGTAAAAACTCTACATTAGACAATGCTGCCATATCGATTGAATCGTCGAAAATATCCGCGTCTGATAATTCGTTACTAAGATTTGTGTCTATTCTTTTTGAAGATTCGTTATTAAGATTGGTGTCTATTCTTTTTAAAAATTCTGATGGTAGAAATTCTGAAGAATTTAAATTTTCGAAACTTGCTTTTAATTTGTCGTAACAGTTGAGATAATCTTTAGTAAAAATCTTCACCATCAAATACAAGCTTCTAGTACTGAATTTACGTATTGGTTGTAAGATAAAGTTATATCTTCTTTAATGTCAGCTAACGTATCTGAATTCTTAGGTTTATCTTCCTTAAGAATTCTTTTTGCAGCTCTAATAAAATTGTTTTTATGCTTTTTTATCTCAACTAACACCCTGTTCATATAAGCTGATTTTAAAAAAAAATTTATTGAATTATCGAAGGAAGTTGTTCCCAACGAAGAAAACTGTGCAAACTGCAAATAACGCCGCTAAAATAATGATAATGTTTCCCTAAAAATTTTCACTTTGTTTATAACGTGTTAAAAAAAATATCAAACAAAATATTATTTATTTATATGAAAACTTTTGAATATTCATAATGTTAAAATTTTGAACAAAGTTAATAGGAATTGTACCTTGTAAAAAAAAATTTTCGTTGAGAAAAAAAAAATTTTAATCAAGTAAATAGGAATTGCACCTTGTAAAAAAAAAAAAAAAATTTCGTTGAGGGAAAATAAATAAAATTTGAAGAAAGTCCACAATTTGTTTATTTATAACTGGACATTTTATCCGACAAAAATAACAATTTCGATAAGTAAGCAAGGATCACCCCCTGTATTAAATTTCTTTTATTTGAGTCCCACTTTGTAAAAAACTATAAGCTTTAAGTTTAATTACTTTCGAACAATTATAGGAATTTCACCTTGAATTTTATTTTGAAAAGCATTTAATTAAGTTTATTTAAGTTTTGTTTTGTTTCAAAAAAAAATTTGGAGATACACCTTGTATCAAAGAAACAAAAAGTTTTTAAACTTTTCTTCAATAAAAAAATTTAATTTGTATTCAAAAAAATTAATTATCAAACTTTATTGCTCTAGAAGGGAATTGCACCGTGTATTAAATTTGTTTCATATTATATATTGTAAAAATTGAAATTGTTCTTGAAGCCGGAGGTATTTCACCTTGTATACGATTTATTTTGTTTTAAATGTAGTTGTCGCTGATTCGAATTCAAGAAAAACCAAAATTAAATTTGAATATACATATAAAATAGTAATGCAAATAGTTTTATAAATATAATAATAATTGAATATAATATTTAGTATATATTCATATATTGCCAGTAAAAAAAAATTTCTTTTTTAGCTTTAAAATAACTTTCAAAAATTCAAAAGTCTATTTATTTTCCTTTTTTTTTTATTATTTTTTTTTTTTTGAAAAATATTTTAAAAAGGAAAAATCATATTAAATATAAAGTAAATTTTATATTAAAAAAAAAATTATCTGATTAGTTATGATGGCTTGTTGACTGCTCGAAATGCTGCTTGATGACTGCTGCTGTTGTTGTTCATACTAAAATTGTTCATTGATGATATTTACTATGTTAATATATTTTTATTTTTTTTTATTTTTTGAGTTCGAAACGAGTAACTATTAACTCGATTCGCTTTTTGATATTTTGAGTTCGAAACGAGTTACTATTAACTCGATTCGCTTTTGGATTCTTGATTTTTTGTTGTAATTGTAATTTAAAAAAAAAATGTTTGTTTGTTTTTATTTAATCTGTCACCTTGGACACATTCACAATAATTGTTTTTTTTTTTATTATTTTTTTTTTTTTTTATTTAAAAACAAAATTCACAATAGTGTTTTTGTTGGGTCACAATTACATGTATTTAGTGGTATTAAGTTTTAAATGGATGTGTCCGTCAAATTTTTCAATTTTTAATTTTTTTTTTATATTGTTTTAATAATTTTTTGTTTCACTTAAAAATGCCCCTTTTTTTTAATAGAAATTTTTATTTTGTTGTAAAAAAATGAGATTATCATGCCATGTGATATGAATTTTCTAGGTTATTTTTTTTTTTTGAAGGTAAGTATTACTGAAAAATTTATTTTTATTTTATAGGTTGGTATTTAAGATTATTTGATAAAGTTGTTTTTTCTATTAATTTTTATGCACTTTGCACTTTAATTTTCTTTTTTCTTTTTTCAAAATGAATTTTTCAAACAAAAATTCAAAACATGCACAACTTAGACCTTTAATATTTTCATTTTTTTTTTTTTTCTTCTTTATTTTGTGCCAGAATTTTTTTTTTTTTTTCTTAAATTTTTTTTTAAATAAAAATTCAGGTAATTAATTTTTTTTTCATTGACAGGAATTTAAACTCAAAAATTTTTTTTCTTTAATTAAAATAATCTAATTTTTTATTTTTTTTTTGTGAAATGTTCTGTTTTTATAAAAATATTTTAATTTACATTTTGTACTGAGCAGCCCATCATTTGTAGCCACTGTTATTTCATAGTTTAAATCTTTAAGTATAAACTTCTGTCGGCAGATCTATGACTGCTTCGTGTGTTTTTTTTTAATTTTAGAATCATTAGGTTAACGTAATATGTAAATATATATATAGATATGTTTTTTATTTTAATTTTTTTTTACATAGGTAATTTTATTACCTACATTTAGAAAAAAAATTATAGTTCTAGGATATACCGTTATTTATTTCGTTTTGAACCGAACAGAAGATTTCTTTGTTCATTTTAAGCCTTTTCCAAAAGGATGTTTTTCAAAAAACTTTTTTTTAAAAGTTTCGTACAACTGTTACCTCTAGAAAAATCCAAGAATTGGGTTGATTCCATTTACCGTTTCAAAAATATAAGATGAAATGCGTGAAAAAGTTATAAATGCAATTTACTCCGAAGTCTTTATAGATTTTTCGAATTTTTTTTTTTAAATATAGATAATTTTATTACCTACATTTTAAAAAAAAATTATAGTTATAGACCAGCGGTCGGCAAACTATGACCCGTGGGTCATAAGATGACCCAAAGCATCATTTCATGTTACCCGCTTCGAAATTTTGAAGTAGTTCCCAAATCAATGAATATAGTTTTTCCTTACAACAATTGCATCTAAAAATTTTTGTTTACAACAATTGTATACAAAATAGAAAGTTCTCCCAGCAATTGTTTTTGTAAGCCTTAGATAATAAATAAATTAACTTTTGATTTAACTATTTTTTTTTAAATTGCTTTCATATAAAATTGCCACTGACCCACTATAAGTTTAAAAAAAAAAAAATTTTACCCACGACCAAAAAAGTTTGCCGACCGCTGTTCGAGAGTATACCATTACCGAGAAAATTGCAAAAAAACGTTTGTTAAAAAAAATTTGAGTTTCGTTTTTTAGCCACTAGATGGCATTTGCGGGTACAATGACATATATATCCTGAGTCCCCATTGCCGATAGTCCCTCTTGGTGATTACGTCATCCCGAAAGCTCACGCCCCCTATTCGGAAGAATCCCCAAAAATAATACCAAAAAAGAAATTAATGTTAAAATTTTTTAGAGTTCATTATTATTTTTAGTTAATAAAATTATTTTTTTTTTTGTAAAAATACAAATGATACTTACGCAGAGATTAGACTGGATAGTAAACTGATCATTGTATGTGTTTTTTATCTGTGTTTGTAAGAAGATAGTTGATTGAGTGTCTTTTTACTATCCTGATTTCTATCAAGATTTTTATCATGTTTTCATTTTTTTGTATTAAATTTTTTTGTTTTTTTTTTTAGTACAGTGATAAAAAAAAAACAAGGCATACAATTTTTAATTTTGTATTGTTAAAGTAAAAAAAAAAAATATTTGTTTTTTTTTTCTGACTGTGACTATCCAGTCAACTATCTTCTCAACTGTCTTGATTTAAATCCTGCTAGTAGAGAAGATAGTAAATTGACAATTAATAAAGTAATAAAATTTCACCAATACATTCAACTACTATCTTCGTCAAGATAGTAAAAAAATCCAGTCTAACCTGGGGGTTACATAAATTTTTTACTTTTTTTGACTTAACCGAGAATCGTAATTGAATCGTTTTGAGACCGTTAAAACGTAGAGTTAATACTGTATAAGAATTATATGTGTGTATTCATGCCCGGGTCTAGGGGTACTAGCGCCCTTGTAGGAAGAAAACACAAATAAAATAGTATATTATATATATACCAGTTATTAGATATAGATATTATATTCGATGATATAATAATGATATAAAATAAATAATACTTCATAGAAAAATAAAAATAAATAAATAAGTTACAAAAATTACATTAAAAATTTTATTTTTCTAGAAGCAAACTCATCTAAAACATCGCTCATTTTAATTTTATCACAAATGTCGATTTCAAATTTTGCTAGGCCTCTTGAGAAATGGTTGACCGTAAATAAGACTTTATCAGTTTTAGTATTGAAAATGATCTTTCGCCACTTGCTACTGAAAGTGGTAGGGTTATTAAATAATTGCAAAGAAATTACTAAATTTGGAAATATATCAGATAAATCTTTTGAATATATATGTATATTGTAATATGTTTAATGGATCAAAATTATTTAATTCGACTGGTGTCTTTAAATATATACATAGTTCGTTATATAACTGAGGAATTTATACCTATTTTTTCACCATCAGTTAATACTATTGGTAAGTCTGTACATCATAGGCGCCCGCAGGATTTTTTCTAGGAGGGGGCAAACAATTTTTTTTTATCAGCTTATAAATTTTTTTTTCTAAGAAAAATATGTTGAGAATTGAGATCTTATTTTAATTTTTTCTTTATTAAAATTTAAAAATAACAAACATAAATTAAATTAACGAATTCTCGATTAGAAATAAAAAACAAATTAAAAAAAATATATATATACATGTAATGAAAAAAAAAACAAAATACATTTTTTCAATTTTTTTCGAAAACAAACTGCAGTCTTCTGTGCTGCCTTCCAAATCGTTCCAAGACTTTAGCAACGAACTCTTCCTTCATTTCGTCAATAATTGCACGATGAGCACTCATCATACAAAGGCCATCTAATCTGTCTGCTGCCATTGTTGATCGCAACCAAGTTTTAACCCTCCGAAGCGTACTAAACGTCTTTTCGTAAACTCGCGTGAACTACTTTAAAATGTCTCTAGCATAAAAGTAATCAGAAAAGGAATCCTTTTTTCATAAATGTGTTGCCGTTGACTAAGCGAAATTTGAAAAAGGAATATGTATCTGGAATTTCGTGCACATAGAAATTCCAAAATTATAAATATTTTTGTATTTTACCCGAGACTTAAAAATCGGAAAATTAAACAAAAAATTTAATAATGACTTAATGATTAAGTTTTATTTTCTTCATCAAAGCCAGGGGGGTCCAATGCCCCCCCTTGCCCCCCCTCCGGGCGCCCTTGCTGTACATCTTTTTCTTAATGTTTCGTCATCAAAATTGTGAATTTCTTTTAAATTTATAAGAAATTTGCTCTTTTCGGTATGACTAGTCATAAGTTCGAATCTTTCGACTAAGTTAATTGCAATATCCACAATTTTGTAATTTTTTTCCAGATCAGTCACTCTTTCATCTTGACATTCATAATTAAACATACGTTTTTACGCCTACGCAATGGATTTTCTTTAAATTGAGGAGAAATTTCAATATCATCAGTCATAACATTTATTACTAAAACTACGACCAGAATCGTCTCGTGGATATAATCTTTTTTAGCTTTTACTATAAAACCTTGCTCAATAATAATTTTTCTAATTTTGCCATTAATAACTTTGGGCCAAGTAGCTAAATTGGCTGACTGAACCAGTTGTTTCATGTGATAAACAGTAGATATTTTTTGAGAGTTCTGGACCAATATGCAGAGCCATTTAAGCGGAGCCATGCGGAACCGCGTATTATATGAGTTAGATAAATTTAAACGGAGCCGCGTATTATATGAGAGTTCTAGACCAATTAAAGTGGAGCCGCGTATTATATCAGAGTTCTAGACCAATTTAAGTGGAGCCGCGTATTATATGAGAGTTCTATACCATATTTAATTGGAGCCGCGTATTATATCAGAGTTCAAGACCAATTTAAGTAGAGCCGCCTATTATATGAGAGTTCTAGATAAATTTAAGCGGAGCCGCGTATTATATGAGAGTTCTAGACCAATTAAAGTGGAGCCGCGTATTATATCAGAGTTCTAGACCAATTTAAGTGGAGCCGCGTATTATATGAGAGTTATATACCATATTTAACTAGAGCCGCGTATTATATGAGAATTCTAGACCAATTTAAGTAGAGCCGCGTATTATATGAGAGTTTTAGACCATATTTAAGTGGAGCCGCGTATTATATGAGAGTTCTTGACCATAATTAAGTGGAGCCGCGTATTTTATGAAAGTGAATTATTTAAGTGGAGCCGCGTATTTTATGAAAGTGAGTTATTTAATTTGGTTATATAAAAGTTTATATTATATAAAAGTTTTAAGTGAATTTTTAAGTGGAGCTGTGCATTATATGAAAAATTCTAAATTTAAGTAAGTGGAGAAAAGTTCCAAGAAAATTATGTAATATGATAGTTCTAGGGAATGGGTGGATTATTTAAGTGTTTTTTAAGTGGATTATTTAATTAAATTTTTAAGCGGATTATTTAAGTGGATTTTTTAAGTGGATTATTTAAGTGGATTATTGAGGTGAATTTTTAAGTGGAATTTTTTTTTTAGGTGAATTTTTTAAGCGCATGATATAGGCGGATTATTTAATTGTATAATTTAAGGCGAATTAAGTTTATTAATTTATTAAAGTTTTTTTAATATAAAGTTCTAAGTGGAGCCGCGCATAATAGTAAAGTTTTAAGTAAAATATTTTAAGTGGAGCCGCGTATCATATGAGAGTTCTGATTCAAATTTAAGTAAGTGGAGCCATATTTTTTATGTGTATATACATAAATATGTATTTTCAAATAATTGTCAAATTGTAATTAAGATGTAAACTGACAAGTGTAATTTGAGATTCGAATTAATTTTTATATTAATATATTTTTTAAAACTTGTTGAAGCATGTAAAATTTAGAATCGATTTCACTTAAAAATTCTTTAAAAGCTAAACTTAAAAGCTGAATTTAAAATTTGAAAAATGCTGAGCCTAATATATTTTCCGCCTAAAATGAAATTGCAATTTGAGATTCAATTGATTTTATTAAATTAATTACAAAGATATAAATTATTTTTCAGAAACATTACCTAATTTGATTTCGAGGTAAGAAAAAAAATGCGTTGTACGTTGTTTTGGTTTTTTAGATTTTGATAATAATTTGAATTTGAGATTCGAATCTTTTATATTATAAAGTTAACAATTAATTATTCAAAAACTCATGCAAACTTGATTCCGAGTCAAGAAAAATAAATTCATCGATAATGGTAAAAGTGTTCATTTTTAATTTTTTTTTTTATACAATTGTGTGTGTGTTAATTTGGGTATAAAAGAATTTAGATTTCAATATTAATTACAACTCTTACTAATTACAACAAATATTATTTAAAATGGTGAGTTTTTAAAAATTTACTTATTATTTTAATTAATTTTTTTCCTTTTTAACAGTTTTTGGAAAAACACCATATAAAAATATTGATGATTTGATTGTGGATCATCCATACACTGTTAATGATTTCACACATCAAGTGACGAGTTATGGTACTTAATTGGTCGCCAATCTCCAAGATGATGAAGCATGATTTGCAGTTATTTTACCGGAAAGATTGGGGAAATGTGTGACTACTAAGAAACAACTGGAAAAACTCAACAGTGAAAAAGATAATCTAGTTTTCAAAGGTCAAGATAATACTCGAAAATATATGGCAAAAAAAAAAAAAATAAATAAAAACTAAATATTATATTAAAATTATATTCCTTTATTTAAACAAAACTTTTAAGATTTTGCAATGGCTAGTCCAGTTGTACAACAGAACTTGGCTGCTTTTTTTGACAAAAAATTGTGAACGAATTTTAAAAAAGGTGACCTAAATAGTGGCTGTAAAGTTGGATTAGTGTCTAAAAGTTTGCAAAGAATTTTTGGGACATCGTGACAAAAAATAAAGAAGATGTGCGGCTTTTTTTTTAAAATGCTGTAGTGTCTAAAAAAACTTAGACATAGTGAAATCATTCAGAAGTCTCACAAGAGGAACATCAAATATAGTTGTACGTACAACCTCAAACATCAGCCACTACAAGCTACACCATCATAGCCACAACAATAATATCAACAAGTTGTACAACAACAACATCAAAGGAAGTTGTACAACCGCAACAATGCACTGGAAATATTTTAGACTTTGTATTGAAGAGTTTGTGACTTAGTTCACTCAACTTGTATTATTACTAAAATTTCTCTATCATTTCCAAAGGATATTAAAATAAAACTAAATTTTACGTAAAATCAACTTTATTCCTTGAATAAATATTATAATTACAATAATAATTATTAAATCTCTTTTTAATTTATATTTTACGTATAATAACATTCATGTTTATTAATATTAAAATGGGCTTCTATATAAATTATAACATTATGGAATTAAATTTTAGAAATATGTAATTTACCTTTACGTCATATCAAGTATTTAAGATTTAATTTTAAACACTTTTTTTTTCAAGAAAACTAAATATAATGCTAGATTTTTTCTTGATAAAAAAATTTTAACTAATTCAGAAAAATAATTTTTAACATTTAATTATAAATAAATAGTAATTTATATTATATTATTCGAGACGTCGCGAATGCTAACTTTTAATAATTGTGGATCAAAATTAAATATGATGTAACAACGTCCGGCTCGATGTTATATTACAAACTTAACAAAGTATTATCAGATCAACACACTAAAGCCGAGACTAACACTGAAATTAATTTTAAGCGCTTGCGCAAAATCATTTATTTAAGCATTCAACAAGAAGCATAGAATAAAAGAAGCAATATAAGTTTAAAAATACGATACCATAAAACAGCTTTTTTTTTTCTATTACCGAACTATATTATATTCCTTACCTTTATAAATTTTAATTTAAACAATAATTTTGTCTACGCTGAACTGTAGTTTCAATTTTATTAAACGCATACACAATATTAAACTATATAGTAAATTTTTAATGAATTTTGATTTAGTTTATTAATAACTTTATTCACAGCCTCCAACTCAATATTTTATCTAATACATAGTAAAATGCATATTATAAAAATATAATTAATTATAATAATTATGAGATCTTTTTTTTCGTTACTTATTTAAAATTTTGTTCTTAATTTATACTTGCTGCAAATTTATAGCTCAAAGCTCTGTTTACATCTGGCAAGTATATCAGACAAGTAAGAACATTTTACTTTCTTGCCCAATTTACTTGTCACAAATAAACGATGCTTCAGTTTCAAACTCGACTTGTTCTCGTAAAAAACTTTTTGACAGTTATACTTTAAAACAGCGGTTTCCAAACTAGGGAGCGCAACCCCCTGGGGGGTCGCAAACTAATTCAAGGGGGGTCGCAAAATTTTTAATATCGCGAAGTTTTTTAATATACCTAATTTTATAATAACACTTTTAAACTTTGCGTGCATTTATATGATTCAATTCAAATGCACTTATCTCTATTTTAACACGAATTAGTCATAACATGAATTCAAAATAATTTTCGTTCCGTTTTTCTATCAATTGTTTTGTTTAATACGATGGAACCAAATTCTTAGAAATTGTAGTTACATATTTCCGACTTAGTACGCTATTGATAGTGTGGTAAGAAGTACGGGGTGAAATCAAAAAAGTACCCCCCTAGACATAAAATTAGTTCCGATTGTAATAAAAATCAAGATGAGTTTTGATTTTCGATGAATATTTTTAATTCAAAAAATTTTTTTTTAATATTTGCAATATTGATTTAATTTAAAAAAATATTTTATCGTCCAGAAAAAAGTACTAATTTATTGGAGTGAAACTTCTTTAGAGGCATTGTGATTGAGAGTGAAAAAAATGTAAGTGTCAAAAATGCCTCGTTTATTGTCAAAAATGCCTCGATTATTGTCAAAAAAAGGCAAAAAAAAAAGAAAAAAAGAAAAAATGTATGTGTCAGCTAATGATAAAAACGATAGCCGCTAGCAACTTAATGAAGCTTATCAGCGCAATAACCTACTGTATATTGGCTCAGAATTAAAGTCGAAAATACTATTTTTTTTTCGATTGAAAGGAAAATAAAGTTTATTTTAAATTATTGAATAACAAATATTTCATTTATTAATTATTAGTGCTAATTTTCAAAAAGTTTTTGGAATACAAATATAAAAATGTACACATGCACCTGTTTTGTAGATAATTTATTTTTGATATTAATTTTTCTTAATGTAATTTTTTAAGTTTGTTAGTGTAATTTATTTTTGACATTAAATTACATTAATAAAATGCAGGAGGAATATTTTTATTACAATTACTTTTGGGAAGAAATACTAATGTCAAATTTTGCAGGCATATTTGAAAATGCTCTTTTAACTAAAACAAATTTTTTTTCTGAACTAATTTGTAATTGAGTTGTTAGTATAAATTATTTTTGCCATTAAATTCCATTAATGCAATGCATGTAGAATATTTTTTCCAATTCCTTTTGAGAAGAAGTACTAATAAACATCAAATTTTTCAGGCTGATTTAAAAAGTTATTTTAGGTTAAACTTTTCGGGCAACAAAAAGAAAACATGATTTAAGCCACGCTGCTGTTTTTTCATCGGAATTGTGTTTACAGCTTAAAATATAGTAGAAATCATCTGCCAATCAGTGTTGCCATGCAGCCATAATTCTAGCCATTTTGAAATAATTTAAAAGCCATTATGCCACTAAACTTTTTGAGCTTTAAAAAGTATTTTAGAATTTTTAAATGTTTTTATCTCTAAGTAGTCGCTGGTTTTTAATTTTTTTTTTTTTTTTTTCAAATTCTTCTAAGCCGCCGAATTCCCCCAAAACAAGTTATTTTAAGTCGACTGACCGCAGCAGTCGAAGGACAAAAATCAACTAGTCGCCGTCGAAAAAATCGATTGGCGTCATGTCTTATGTGCACTTGACCATTTTAAATATTTATTTAGCCTCCCCAGAAAATACTACTTGCCATGAAGTTTCACTTCTTCCGTGTGTCCCGGGACTCACATATTTTTTTTATATTGTTGACGACTATTTTTAACGTTTTTTTTTTAATTTTCTGTTTTTACTTTGGCTATATGATTTGATTTTATTTTTAAATCTAATTATTTATTGAAAATCACGGTGGGCCCAAGAATTATGTGGTTGTTTAAAAAATTTTGAGCAATACAAATCGATGAAAGATATTTTACAATCTTTTTTCCAAACACCTTTTTTCGGTTCTCTCGAATTATAATTTTTATACAACATGAACGCCTTACCGTTTTATTACCTTTAATTGTTAGTGATATTTTACAATTAAATATTTAAAAAAAAAAAAATTTAACTTGTTTTATTTTAAACAATTCGTAAATATATGTTAATAAACAATTCGGAGGAGGCCAAGGCCCGAAATGGGCTGTAGAAGAAGAACAAACAATTCGTAAATATATGTTTTATTTAGTATTTAACAATTTGTGTATATTTTTTTACTTTGGGGGTCCGTAAAAATATATTTTTATTTAATATGGGGCATAGTAATATAAAGTTTGGAAACCGCTGCTTTAAAATAAGAAAAAACAGATTATTCGTAGTTACTATTATGTATATGTAGATAAAATTTGAAGAATATCATCAATAATAGTTTTATGTTAGCAGCGAGAAAAGCTTTATTTTTTTTTAGCGAAATAAAATTAATTACAAAACACAGCCTGAGAATTAATAATAAAATTCTCCTTTTTAATTTTTAATTTATCACACAGCAAATTTTTTTGCTTTTCTTACTTAGCAGATAATTTATAGCGCGAAATTTTATTTCATTGCAGAAACCGATAACACGGACCGTAAAATATTTTCTGTACAGCTACGAAATAAAACATAAAATTAATTTAAAACTGAATTTTTGTTTCGTTTTCGTTTCGAGTATGAGAATAATGGTAATTTGTTTCTATAATTTAAATTTTTTATATTTAACTCCATTATGAGTTCACTTTACATTTTCAAAAAACAAAATAAAAAAATTTTTATTTCAGCGGGTTCACTTGAATTTCTCATAATTTTATATTGCCTGGAACTTATAAACGTATAAATTTTTTCTTAAAAATAATTTATGAAAATATGATAGCCTAGCATCTATCCTATTTTAGGCATTTTTATGATAACACGAGTTACAATACTTTTCAACGGTTGCGACGATTTATACGGGGGTTGGACATTTGTCCGCGATTTGTTTTTGTATCGCGGACATAAAAATGACATTTATCCGCGATTAGAATGACATTCCAAAATGTCATTTTTCCACGATAAAAATTAATCGCGGACAATGACATTTTGCAAAATGGCATTTGTCCGCTAAAAATCTGAAAAATCAATCGCGGAAAATGACATTTTGCAAAATGACATTTGTCCGCTAAAAATTTTAAAAATCAATCGCGGACAAATGACATTTTGCAAAATGACATTTGTCCGCTAAAAATTTTAAAAAGCAATCGCGCACAAATGACATTTTGGAAAATGACATTTGTCCGCTAAAAACTTGATGCTAAAGTGCAGATGACGTGAACCAATCAGAATCCGCACAACGAGAAAGGAGTGGAGGGCGGCGGGCGGGCGGGTGGACTGGTGGTTGGTCACTGATCAACCACCAGTCCACCCGCCCGCCCGCCGCCCCCCACCCCCTCTCTTTAAGGGGCAAATCGGGCAAAAAAAAAATTGCATATACAAAATGTATGAAGAATTTGGGGGGCCTCTACCCCTCTTCCTTTTTCCAAGCTTCAGACGATTCTGAGTGGTTCACGTAATCTGCAGTATGTCCACAATTGAAAAATCAATCGCGGACAAACGACATTTTGCAAAATGACATTTGTCCGCTAAAAAAAATGAAAAATCAATCGCGGACAAATGACATTTTGCAAAATGACATTTGTCCGCTAAAAAATAAAAATTTCAATCGCGGACAAATGACATTTTGCAAAATGACATTTGTCGGCTAAAAATTCGAAAAATCAATCGCGGACAAATGACATTTTGCAAAACGACATTTGTCCGCTAAAGTTAGAAAATTCAATCGCGGACAAATGTCATTTTGCAAAATGTCATTTGTCCGCGGCGGACAAAATTCATTTCATAATCGCGGGCAAATGACATTTTGCAAAATGACATTTGTCCGCGAAGTTTTCCATACAAATTTCATCGCGGACAAATGTCCCGCGGACACATGTCACGGCGCCGATTTATACATTAAATGAAATTTTCAAAAGTTCTAAAATGCGTGTTGAGTTCATAAATTTCATTAATTGGATAAAATATTAATTCAAAATTTATAAAAAATTCAAGTGAACACCTCTACTATATGTTACACAAAATTTATTTAAAAAATATTTCAACCAAAAAGTTCTCAGCCTTTATTTGATACTAAATTGGCATATTGATTAATTTTCTCCAATATATATTTTTAATAATAGGAATATAATTTTACAAAATTGTGTGAATTTTTTATAATTATTAAAACTAAGAATTTTTAATATCTTGAAAGTTGTAGTTGTTATATATGTAGATATTTCTATAATGTACTGTACAACGGCGTTTCTCAACCTTTTTCTTATTGTGCCACATAAAATATTAGTACATAAAAATACGCGACCCCCAATTGCACGTACATGGTCAACATGGTCTTCACTACAATATAGCTCATAATTTTAATGCGCAAAATATAAATTTGCAAAATACTTGGATTTAAAATTTCATTGTCATACAAAAACAGAGAATTAGGCCTTTAAGGGTTTGAAAATAAAAAAAATTGAGTTTAGTCTTGCTAATGAATTAACGAATTTCATCACATCAAAATCAATAACCGTTTATTGTCTTAAAACTCATTTATTTTCCTTAAACTGTCAGAATGATCATTAATCATTGTAATATGATATTGCCAAGTTACGTGTAGGTACGTAAATTATAAGAAATTGAATTTTCAGCAGTTATATGACAATTGTTACCGCTGGTTTCATAAAATTAACTTAATCAAAGACTTTATAGCAAAATATTTTATCGATCATATATTGTCTACGAACTGTTGTATTCTCGTCAACAATAGGTATTTTCTACATAGTTGATTTAAATTTAAACTATCATTTTGTAACTAACTCCTTTGATATTACTGTTTAAATTCAAGATGTAATTTGAACTTCGTACTTGTTCGCTTGTTTTTATATCTGCCG
>CAXFZM010000234.1:0-14010 GCA_964007475.1 Hybos culiciformis
TTTCTTTTAAACATTTTAAGTATTAATAATTGTTTTAAGTGTATATTAAAAAAAAATATATAGAGTAAAGTTACACTGAAGTATTAATTTAACTATAATATAATATAATCAATGATTTACAACTATTAGTTTTTAAAGAAAAAAAAAATTAATTAAAATAAAAGTTCATTAAAAATCTTAATTTTTCGAATTGGCTTATTAAAAACAAAAAAAAAAATTAAATTCGGAAATCAAGATAGCCAAAATTTCATATATATTTTTTTTTTTTTTTCAATAAAAATTATTTTAAGTGGGTGAGCACAAGATACTCTGTATATTTATAAATAAATTTTAATAAAAACAAAATTAATTGAGTTTTATTTTTTAATCAATACATTACTAGCATAATAATATTATGCATGTAGGTATAAGCAAATGTTTATTAAATGAAAATGAATGCAGGCGAAAATACGAACAAAAAAGTCAGTCTCAGCCTCAAGACGGACAAAATCCCAGAAAAAATCGGGGAAAAATCCCGGAATTTTGAGATACCAGAAAATAATTTAATTTTATAATTTAAAGTCCTGCTTTGAAAACTCGGAATACAATCCTGGAGTTTAAAAACGCTGAAAAAAATCCTTAATTTAAAAAACCTGAAAAGAAATACCAGAAGTTCAAATCTCGGAAATTTATACACAACTAAGAAATATCTTGTTGGAACGGGTACGTGTTCCCTGGAAGTATAGGCCCTACTTCATCTACTTCAAGTATTTTCACGCCAAGCCACTCAAAATTCTCAGATGTGACATAGAACGAGCTTCGGTCTTACTATACTGGCAAATCAAATGATGAGAAAATATAGGTTAGACCAAGGTCTAACTACCTACCATATTCTATTAGTGGATCTGCATCGGTGGTGGCTGTTCAAGTAAGTTGAAATTTTACTCTTGTTTTTGCTGTTTCTTTTTTGACCATCAAGACATGTAGAGAACTGATCGCGTTTTTTTTTACAGTTAACAAATTTCCAAAATGACTTCGGGTCGTCCTTTAATATATTTTTAGTCAGTAACGGTTTTAAGTTCTTCGAAAATACTGAAAAAGACTGCAGAGTCTTTATTATTTAAAGTGTTAATATAATTATGTGCTTCACGTTTTATTTTTTTTTATTTCTAAGTCGTTTTAAGTCCGAATCAAACAAAATAGGGTTTGTGCGTGATCCTTTAACAATATAAACGGAAACATATTGTTTAAAACACGATAAACAATATCATAAAAGTTACCAATAATTTCGTCAATGCTTAAATTTTTGAATAATGAAAAAAAGTCATTAGAGCTAAAAAAATTATTCAAACCTACGAAATTTGCTTTGCTAAAATTATAGCAGCTTCAGGTTCTGGAGATTGGAGTCAATGTTTTTATTCTAAGAAACTATATTGCAAGCCAAACTCTACTTTTCCATCGTTCTTTTAACTAAATTATAATTTTCTGGACACAATTGTATTTTGTTTCGCCATTTAATATTTAAAATAAAACGCTATCCTTTTTTATGGAATTTTTTATATTTTATTTTTATATACTTTTATACCTATACTTCCGAAAATACATCGAGTCTTCTATCATTACTTATTGAATATTTAAATTCAATACAATTTCAAAATAATCATAATTAACCAATCAGCGCAGGCCGTAATACTTGAGGGACCATAATTCGGAACAGTATGAATGAACCTACTAACTTTATTAAAATAACTCGAGCTGTTAAGAGGATATGTATGTTCTGCAGTAATCATTGCAGCGATTACTTTTCAGTAAGCTTATGTGATAATTTTTATAGCCAAAATCAAAACGAAGCAAACCTTAAGCCATGTATTTCTAACATACTTACTTAAAGTCGATCAGATACAGATAAAATCGAACCTGTGGATTACTATTTTTTGTAGCGAGAAAAAAACAATGAAATCTTAAGTCTACCAGCTTTGGTTACAATTCATTTTCAATACATTATTTTAATAATAACGCAAGCACATATTTATATACATATTATATATTTTCTTAATATATATGTGAAAAGAATAAATATCTGGTTAAAATGTATTCGATTTAAACCAACTGAAATCAAATTGATTCAAATTCAGTGAGTTATGATAATATGAATCCAGCTTAAGTTTATTTGTTTTTGAGCTTGGCATAAAAGGCTTCATATAAATTCTGAAACTGTTTGAACACTTGCGCATCTATGTTAGAGAACTTATTTTTTGCAAAAAATTGCTCTATATGTAACTCACATATTCAGATTTTTCTTGTAATTATAACATTTGGTTCATCCATTGATACCTGAAAAATTGAAGTTTCTAGATTATAAAATTTTAATAACAATCATTTTACTTTCAATGGAGATAAAATAAAAAAATTGAAGTAAATGACTTTAATTCTTATAGGTACTTGAAAACAATGTGAATAGTAGCAACGATACGATTGGTAGGTCCAAAAAGTTAGTTTCTTTTTTGATAGAAAGTCAAAATTGACGAAATATGGAATGTTCATGAGTCTATTATAAAATTTATTTTTTAATTAAAACGTAAATTTGTATGCTTAATATTTTTTACTTACTGAATTATCTTTTTATTTATATATTTAATCGAATGTTAAATACCACTGCAATTGATAAGTAGATTTAATGATAATTTATTGATCATCTTAAAACAGATTGTTTTATTTTAACAAGAAGATCAATTAGATTTCACGAATTAAATATCATTATTAATGTAGGCTTATTTTGACTAACATTAATAATCATTCTTTAAACATTTAAAACATAATTCTATGATGTTCATTAATAAAATTTATATAATAAATGTTGCTTCTGATGAAAAATCAAGTTTTATTCTGAAAATTTTCATTATTATTATTTACAATTAATTAAAAAGTATCTTAAAAGTAAATAGCTGGTTTAACCACCGGTTATATGTTATAAATTGCTTATAAACGAAAACAGATCTTTATCAGAGAAGCGGATATATATTATAGACATGCTGTTGAATAAATCTGTATTGCATTAATCAACAACTATCAAGGTCTGAAAGTTGATACCAAAATCTTGTTATAGGAATAATAAAATTATTTTTCCAACGTAGTTAAATTCCCATTAATCACATTAAGCTACCTTATACGTGTGTGAACAGGATAATGTGCGAAACACACAGCAAAAGTAGTGAACACGTTCTTAAGAATAAAAAAGTAGTGAACACGTTCTTAAGAATAAAAACTGCAAGAATTGTCGTATTTATACAGAATAGCTTAAATTCTAATGAAATAACTGTTCACAGTAGAACAGTTTTTTTTCAATAAGAACTTTTTTTTTTGAATGCGGTTTTATTTGTAAACAATGAGAGATATAATAACGGTTTTTTTGACATTTCTTTAATAGAAGCTCTACAATTTACTAAAATGAACTCGGATTATTAGAAATCGGTATTAAAATTATTCAAATCCATTTCCACATTTCGTAAACTTATTGATATTACTGGTCGTTATAATCGTCCATTAGAGTCTTCACTCTAGAGATGTGTCGTTCGTGAACGACCGAGTTAAAAAGAACGGATCACTAAAGTGAACGATGACGAGTAAAAAAAAAATATATCGTTCATCGTTCACCGTTTAATGTTCTTTTCTAAAAAAAAAAAAGTTCTGTAGGTGTAGAGAAGAGATAAATGTTTGAAAAGAGCAGTACACTTATTTTTCAGCTATAAGGAAGAAAGAGAAATTGTGTTGGTGTTGTTAGATTGTTATGTAAGTGTAGCTGTGAACAATAGCTACCTCTTTACTGGTCTGAAAATTATCGTCTTTTTCAATTGAAAATGCCACACGACATCCATAGAAAAAAATACAATAAGAAAGACTGACGGGAAACAGATTAAATATTTAAAGGAATGTTTTATTTTTCATAAAAAATTATCCCAAAAAATATAACAAAAAATATTAATAAAAATATAAAAAAAAATTTTTTTTTTTTATATAATCGGTTATTGCTAATATAGATATTTGAATAATTATTAGTAGATTAATATGCTCTAAATATTTTTATTTTTTTTATATGTAATAAAAATAAATCATATTAACATTAAAAATAATAGATGAATTAATGCTAAAGTTCACAGTTCACTTTCAGTTTATTTCATTTGGTATTTTTTTATTTTTGCAAAGTTCATTTTGATTTGAGTTAATTTTATTTTATCGGTCGTTCAATTGAGCTATATTTTTAACTCGGTCAGTAAAAATAGTACGTTCATTTTTTAACCCGTTCAATTTTTTTTAACTCGGTCAGTAAAAATAGTACGTTCATTTTTTAACCCGTTCAATTTTTTTTAACTCGGTCAGTAAAAATAGTTCGTTCATTTTTTTAACCCGTTCAATTTTTTTAACTCGGTCAGTAATTTGATTTGAGTTCATTTTTTTTCGGTCGTTCGCGAACGAGAAAAAAGGTCGTTCAATTGAACGATATTTTTTAACTCGGTCAGTAAAAAAGAACGAACGAGTTAACACAGGTCACTGAAGTGAACGAGATTTCCCATCACTACTTCACTCAAGAATTTGGTGGATAAATTTGAGTCAACTCGTTCAGGAAAAAACATAAAAACATCAACACGTATTCGTACCGATCAATCAACTGAAAATATGTCAACTGTAAGTGAAAGTGTACTGTAGAGTGTAGATGATGATCCAAATTTACAGTTACAGTAATAAAAGGTCCTTTGAAAGACCCGTTACAGCTTATCTAGCTTTGTATAGAAGATAAACTTTTATTTTATCAGTCATATGCTCAAAATATCATTATTATCAATATAATTAATTCTGTGTTGAAAAGCCAAAACGTCTTAAGTGATGATAAGACACAATTAACAAAACATTATAAAGTTGCTTCTTTATTTAAATTGTTTATTTTCATCCTTACCCTTATTCTTCTATGACAATCCGTTAAGAAGTTATAGACATTGAACAAACGTTCTTAGATAAATTTTTTTTATCGGCAAGTAATTTTAAGATATCTATGAACAACATCTTATTTGTTTCTTATTTAAATAACTGAAGTTTAAAGAAATAATTTGATAATTTATAAACAAAAAATTGAAACCAAATTTGTTCTCAAAACTTTTCTAAACAAATTACAATTTTTTTAACAAATAAATTTTTTGTAATTTAAAAAAAAATTTTTATTTATCTCTAACTCAAAATTAAGTTTTTGCAGATAAGACGTTCTGGGTTTTAAACACAGAATTATGTATTCTGTTTTTTTACCCCCAAAATTTTTAAAATACCTCAAATTAATAGTTTTGTGGTTTTATCATTTATGTATATACATAAATTTTTCAAGGTTGACATAAAAATTTCTATGAAAAATAGGCATAAAAAACTCACATTTGTTTATAATATTTTTGTTTAAATTCGAGAAAACATAGTGATAAAAATGTAAATTTTATGTACAATGAAATATGATAATTGAACAATTTAAAACATAAGTTTAAAAACTCTAAAATTTGATATCTTTATAATAATGTTTTCACGAAAATAAATATTCATTTTAAAAGTATAGAAAAAAACAGAAATTAACATAAAAATAAGATTAAATTAATTAAGTTTGTCAAATTTTGTGATATGGAGCATTTATAAAATTTATTTAATTTTAATTTAATATCAATTTGAATGACGGTCTTTCTGAATCAATTAAAAATTGTATTTTATTTTAAATAAATTAGTTATGGAAAATAAATTTATGAATCTGTCATCAGAGTTTTTTTTTTTTCGGATATGTTTGGAATACGAAAAATAAAATAAATACCAACCTTATGAGCAAAGAAAATAATGAATTTTTTATTGCCATTAGAGGTTCATTAGGCATATTTACAAACAGAAGTATATTTCGTCGCTTATTTGTAAGATTTTTTCTTAGTACTTTAATATTTTTCTCATCATAAGACTTTAACCAAAATTTGTGTATTCTCAAAAAAAAAAAAAATTGAAAATTTTATGTTAATCAGTCGGAAGATAATAAATTCTTAAAAAATAAATTAATAACTCTTATTTGATAGTTTGGAATATCGTATATATCATTGCAGTATTTTGGTCAAAACATAAAACGGTGAAAATAGATATTATTATACTGATTAAGAAGCTTCCACTAACAAATAGTTGTCTACGTCGGACTGGTTTTTTTTTATTAAGGTTACCAAACCACTAGGTGGGATACTTTTTATATTTAATAAGTATGTATTTGATAATGGGGACAGGAAGTTTAGACGGGATTAAAAAGTGGGACAGTTAGGAGGTAATCATTTACATTCTTCTTAAAGTGGTACGTGTTTGGCATGAAAAAACTTGAAGTGGAGGAAGTAGGGCCTTTACTTCCAGGGAACACGTATCCTTTCCAACAAGGTATTTATAAAAAATGGAAAGTGAACCTACATTGCGATGCGATGGTGATTGAGTGATGTTAATGAGCTGGTGGTTTGGTTATTAAAAATAAAAAAATAATAAAATATAAAATTTTTTACAATTTTATTAGCAAATAAATTTAGATTAAAAGAATCAGACATAATTGTAAACGATGTGAAAATATAATCTTAAACACAAATAAAAAAATATATTTATGCACAATCCATCAATGTTCTTGAACTTTATATTTTTAATTCAACATAAAGTTATTAAAATGTACTCCGTATGCTGTAAAAAGATTTGCGACAACCTAAAGTTGAAAGAAAATTAAAATATTCCGGATCCAAAATATAAAATATATATTCTAATTATGACAAAAGACCTTTGCATATGACACATAAAATAATCAGCACCAGAAATTTAAATTTTGCTATCTGAGAGCACCAAAAAATTCTCTAATAATTACTGATTTGGGACGAAGCACAGTATTTTATTTTTGAAGTTTTGAAATTATTCCGTCCTAAATTTTTTTTACTCGTTTTTTACTCGTACTCTCCATCAGATCCTTAAGAAAAACTACATCATCTTTGTAGCTAAAAATCTAAAGATTGTGTCAATATGACAAGTCCCAACTTCGGATTCAGGTCAATTGAAATATAAGTAAAAAATGTTCGAAAAGCACCCTAAAACTTATTTTTTTATGGCAACTAAATATAGATCATACCGAAATGACTTCTACATGAAATTAAAAAAAAAAAAAAAATTCCACAAATATTTTTCACATAAAATATTGAAACATAAAATAAATATTTGATACTAAAAAAAAATTTATAATAAAAAACAATCAAATAGAAAAATATAGAAAATGTAGGTAAATATTAAATATTGACCGACTTGCTTCTTTAATTTCTAATGATGGCCACACAATGGTTTCGTTGGCTTTTGTAAATAGTGTTAATTTATGCAAATACATAAAATTAAAATAAATTAAAACCAAGTTATTGATCTTTATAGAGTAATAGAATAATTTAAAAAAAAAAGATATGAACTGCGACAAATGCAATCTAAATTAATGGAAAAAGCTATTTAAAAATCTATTAATGACTATTTAGAACTGTTGTCCAATAAGGCGTAAAGTAAATTTATAATTTTTGTTAAATTTAGTTTAGTCAGCAAGTCATATCTTTAACTTTTTAAAAAAAATAAATTAATGCAACGCATACGTGCACAGGCGGATTTAAACATTTTGAGGCCCTATATGCAACAATAACTAACTGTGGCATTAAATATTTAGTAGGTATAAGTATAATGAGTCTGAACTAAATGAAAGAATTCTTTTTTTAATTATTCAAATTTCGATTAATTTTTTATTCCTAAATGAATTATAATATTCTTTTTCTGAGATTTGGTTTGTTCAAATGCAAATCTATCAATTAATGAATCATATAATTTACTTTTTTCGCCAGATTGTTCTCTTACATACAACTTCAATATGTTTCTCTTTGTAAACAGTGAGAGATATGATAACAGTTTTTTTTACATTTCTCTAAAGCAGTCCTGGGCAAACTGCGGCTCTTGATCCGCATGTGGCTCATAACATAAATGTATGCGACATAATAATAATAATTTTTTTTTACATGCGCTTCGAAGAACCATTCTAATAAAATTTTTTTTTCACCCGGCATAAACTTTTTCCATTCTAAACAAATAAAGAATTTTCTTGCAACCTAAACCACAAATTAAGAATTTTTTTTCCACTCTGAAGTACAAATAAAGAATTTCCTTGCACCCTAAACTACTTATCAATAAATTTTTTTCCACCCTAAACTACAATCAAGAATTTTTGCCACCCTAAACTAGAATCGACTGTTTTGCATTTTTAATTATAAAAAAAATTTGCGGCCCTTTCAATTTTGATATTTTTTAAAATTGGCCTGCTCTAAAGTTTAACCATAAAGTAAGTATAAATAAGAGAAATTCATTCCATACAAAAAGTTCAAATTTTAAAATGCTTAGAAAAATTATATTGATATACGTGTGAGAAGTAAGCAATAAATTCACTTAAATTGCCAGCAATAAATTTTCTTAAATACATCATCGCATAAATTTAGAACCATAATAGAGGGTAAAATGTTAGGAAAAAAATAGTAAAAAAATTTTAAGCAATTTTAATGGGGGATGAAAATAAGGCCGTGAGGATTTTTTGTTGCGGTCGTATTTCATTTTGAAAATTGAAATTAGACCGCAAAAAAGTCCTCGCGGCCGCGTAATCTTATGAGGTGAGCACACAGGGCAGGGGGCAGCAGGGCTGCGGGCGGGCGGTTGGTCAGTGGGATTTGCGTCAGCCGCAAATCCCACTGACCAACCGCCCGCCCGCCGCCCTGCTGCCCGCTGCCCTGTGCACTCATCTCACAAGATTACGCGGCCTTATTACATTTATAAAAATGAAATTAGACCTCCGTTAATTTTTTTCTGTCGCGGTCTTATTTCATTTTTCAGTGGGATTTGCGTCACCCGCAAATCTTTTTTAACACTTTTGCAACCATTTTCCTTTTAATTTTGACTTTTTGGGCTCACGTGCAATTCGGATATCCATTGCGGATATTGCTTTGACAATTTTAATTTTTTTTGTTAGTTCAATAATTCAAAATTATTTTAATAATTTTCGATTTAAAAACAAAAAAGCGGCCTACTATTGCAAAAATTGACAAAGAAATTTATAAAAAACGATGGCAAATTTTTTCGCGCACATACCTTAATTGAATCATTGTGTGTGAAAAAAAACTTTGGTATAACAAGACATGAGTATCCATCCATTTGGTACTACTTTGAATGCAGCATCAAGTAATTACGTAATTATTTCCGACGCAAAAATACAATAAGAGAACTATTCTTTCTGCCCGTATTCAAGCTGTAAAAAAATATTTAGTTTTGAAAAAAGACGAAAAGTTAAAAAATTTGTCCTTTATTCCATAATTAAATTCCAAAAAAATTATTTAAATTTTTTGTTTTTTTCCGAACATATTTAAAAATTGAATAACATAAATGTACTGCAGAAAGCGACATAACGTAAATTTATTTTATGCCTTTTTAATACTGACTTAACTAAAATGTATATGTTAATTCTCTTTAACTTGAAGCACCCTCTCAAAAATACCTTAAGGCTGTTCGTTGCATCATATTTTTATTTATATATTTACTTTCTTAGATTTTCCAGTGTTTTTTATTTTAATGGATCTAAAAAACTGAGAAATATTACAAGCATCTATTTAATTACATTAATCAGAATATTATAATAATTGATTATAATAATTGATTATGAAACTGCAACTAGAAATGGTTTAAGAGCAATGTATCAACATATTACGGATGCTGGTTCCATTTCTGCCAAACAGTAAGGAGAATTGTGGTCAGGAAACACAGGAATTTATTGCCATTAATCAAATCAAACAAAAATGCATTTTTGTTTTATCGTAAAGGCCGGTATTCAACTGAAGATAAAGTACAAGATAAATTTTATCTTGAAAAGAAACATTATTGAGTGAGATAAAAATTGACACTAAATATATTTTGATAAAAACTACCTAAAGAATTTTATTTTTAATTTATTTACCTCCCAACCTTCATCCATTTTATTTAATTAATTTTACCAATATTATTTTATTTTATTAAATTAAACTATTATTTTAATTTTAAATTATTTATCAATTTCAGTTTAAAAATTATTTTAGTTTTCTGATTTTTGTTTGTTTTCTTCAAACAACAAACGTCAAATTCTTTTTACACGACCTAATGTCAAAATTTATCTTGAAAAGAATGTTCAAAACATTCTTTGCAAGATAAATTTTTGAAATAAAATTTATTTGAGTGAAAAAATTTTCATACAATTTTTACTCAGATAAATTTCCATTTATCTTCAGTTGGGTACCGATAAATTAAATTCACTCAACTAAAATTTATCTCAGATAAAGGCGGGTATTCAACTGAAGATAAAGTACAAGATACATTTTATCTTGAAAAGGAACATTATTGAGTGAGATAAAAATTTACACATGACTGTCTGACTTATGTACTTGACACTTGACATATGATTTTAAAAACAACAATAATTATTTAAAAAAAGCATAATAATAAATAAAATCATAATTACTAAATTTAAAAATGGTTGTTTATAAAAAAATTGTATCTTCCAAAAAATCCGCCTAAAAAAATATATTTTGATAAAAACTATCTAAACAATTTTATTTTTAATTTACTTACCTCCCAACTTTCATCCATTTTATTTAATTAATTTTTTATTGGTAAATATTATAGACATTATTTTAATTTTCTAATTTTTGATGAAAAACAAACTTTAAACAACAAACAACAAACGTCAAATTCTTTTTACACGACCTAATGTCAAAATTTATCTTGAAAAAAATGTTCAAAACATTCTTTGCAAGATAAATTTTTGAAATAAAATTTATTTGAGTGAAAATATTTTCATACAATTTTTACTCAGATAAATTTCCATTTATCTTCAGTTGGGTACCGATAAATTAAATTCACTCAGATAAAATTTATCTCAGATAAAATTTTATATGAAAAATTTGATTTTATCTCCAGTTGAATACCGGCCTTAAGATTTTACGTCTTCCCCTCCTACCAGCAAGTCACATAATTTTCGAAGCTTTGAAGATGAAAATTAAAAACGAGTTACAAACCGTTTTAATAAATTTTTACAATATTTTGATGAAAAGAGTAAACAGAAAAGTAACAAAGTATTTATGTTAACAATACAACATTGTTTTTATTTAAATGTGCAACTAAGAATATTTTTCAATTTCAAAAGGGACATTTGTACAAAAACTGCTGTAGAGTTTCCAAAAAATTGTAACTTCACGGAAAAAAAAATTTAGAGCGATTCCCAATTTTTTCGTTGTTGACTCCCCAATTTTATGGGAAAAACACATCTGTGGACGATATTGGGACACATTCCTATATTTTTAGAGGTAACCAATCCCATATTTTATGGGATACTGTACCAAAAAAATATCGAAATCTTCAACTGAAATGGAATTAAGTCCCAATTTTTTAGGAATTATTTCTATTAAAATATGGAGCTGTTCTCATGATTTATGGAGTTGGTCCAAATCAAATTTTGGACTAATTCCTATTTTATTGTAGGAATCTATCCTTTTAAAAAGTAAATTAAAAGGAATAAGTACTATAGTATAAAAGGTAAACTTTACAATTGTTGTAGGAATTAATACTTATATAGTTGGTAAACACTGTCCTATCCTTTTTTTTTTTTTGTTTTTTTTTGTTTTTTTTTGTTTTTTTTTTGATTTTTTTTTGATTTTTTTTGATTTTTTTTTTATATTTTTTTGTTTTTTTTATTTTTTTCTTTTTTTTTTTTTGTTTTTTTTTTATTTATTTTTTTTTTTGATTTTTTTTGGTTCTTTTTTTTTTTTCTCGCTTTTTTTTGTTTTTATATTGTTTTTTTTATTTGTTTTCGGCACCCATCTAAGTACTATCACTACGACACGTTGCTTAACGTTGTTTTCAATGTGATGTAGAGTCTTCCACTGAGCTATGTCAGTAATATACAACGATGTATTAAATAGAAAATATAAATTCGGTATCTATTAAATAAATAGGATTAAAAATTGAGGATTTTGGTGCCTTTCAAGTGGGAAACGATCCAATTTTAGATGGGAAGAAATATAACTAAAGTTTTAACTATCCCTATTTTTCATATAACTTAGTTCCAATAATTTTTAGAGCTTGTTGCTATTTTCTTGGGTGTTTGATTCCAAAATTTTTAGAAATTAATCCATTAAAAAATGGGACATGTGCATATTTTTTTGGAAACGCTCCACCTAAAGAAGGATCAGTTCCAATTTTAAAAGTACTGAAACCCATATTTCTTTTTTCTTCTTTTATAGGAATGTGTGCTTTTATTTTGTAAAGAATCCTTTTTTTTTTAAATTTGATGCTATTTTTGGAGGACTTAATTCCAAAATTTAAGGGAAATTTTTCTATTTTGCTGTTCCCATATTTTTTTGGAATCGCTCCATGGGCTTTTTTTTCCGTGTTCTTTAAATTCCTTAAAGTTTTGCAGGAAGAAGAAATTTTTAAATCCAATGATTTTGAGGAACTAGCCAACAGTAGAGGTCAAAAGAAAAAAAAAAGAAAAGAAATTCGCGCAAAAAGCAGAATTGATTATAACAGCGAGTGACATGTTGTAGGCAAGAATTCAGCCATGATTTTCTTAAACATAATTTGGTTTGAAAAGAATTATATTTTTTCCGACGAATTAATGTTTTTGAATAAAAATGAAACCAACAAAACAGATGGAAGTGAAGAACCGATTCCTATAAATGAAGCTTTTGCTTCTACATCATCAACAAATGGAAAATGCATTATTTGCATGGAAATTCGGGTAGATACCATACCCATGCAATCACATGTTAGGGTCGGTATTTAACTGAAGATAAAGTACTTACAAAATAAATTTTATCTTCAAAAGGAACATTATTGAGTGAGATAAAAATTGACACCTAAACCTAAACTACCTAAACAATTTTATTTTTAATTTATTTACCTCCCAACTTTCATCCATTTTATTTAATTAATTTTACCAATATTATTTTATTTTATTAAATTAAACTATTATTTTAATTTTAATATTTTTTACCAATTTCAGTTTAGAAATTATTTTAGTTTTCTGATTTTTGTTTGTTTTCTTCAAACAACAAACGTCAAATTCTTTTTACACGACCTAATGTCAAAATTTATCTTGAAAAGAATGTTCAAATCATTCTTTGCAAGATAAATTTTGAAATAAAATTTATTTGAGTGAAAATAATTTCATACAATTTTTACTCAGATAAATTTCCATTTATCTTCAGTTGGGTACCGATAATTAAATTCACTCTACTAAAATTTATCTCAGATAAAATTTTACATGAAAAAGTTGATTTTATCTCCAGTTCAATACCGACCTTTAGCTGGTAATGGATGTTCTCAGAGTATTCTGACTTACGAAAAGGATTAATTTCCTTTACGTCCATATTGTCGCGATATTGTATATAATACAATGCACGTACTAGTATGTTTAAATTTTTATGAATCTATTTCTAATAATTTGGTGAATTAAATATTTTTTATTCTTGATTCATATTTTTAATTTCTTTTTTTTATTTTAGGTCTTCACTAATTTATTAATCGTAAATATATTTCAAAAAATAACTGAAAACTGAAAAACAAAATGAAAAAAAAAGGAGCCTAAAAAAATTTTGAAATCCTATTTAGGCTTTAGTTCGGTGAATATTAATTATACTCTTGGGTGTGATATAAAGTGTCGCAATAACTAAATTTTGTTTGATAAGCTTTCAAAGGAAGAAAGGAAATATATACTGACAAATGAATTATTTCAAATTAATTTTCCATCAAATTCGTTTTTTTTTTACAAGAAGCTGCTTTACTCGATTTTTCTTTTTTACCGCTTTATATCTTTAATTTTCATTTAAAAATTTTGTTTAATTAATAATTCCAAAAACTTCTTTCGATGCTCGTAACACCTACCACTTTCAGGACAATATTTTTTAGATTTTT
>CAXFZM010000235.1:0-29922 GCA_964007475.1 Hybos culiciformis
ATTTCTATTTGAAAAATATAATTTTTCAACTAGAAATCTAGTTAAGTGGCATAGAAATAATTATTTAGTTAAAAAATTAATAAATTTTAAGTCACTGTAAAAAAATTAAAAATACTTGCGATTCGATGGTCAATAAATTAATTAATTTTAATTAAAAAAGAATACCAAAAAATTTATAAAATATTAAAAAAATCTATTAATTTTTTTATATTATTTTTAATTTAAATGGCCACTGCTTTCAAATAAAAATGCTGATATGACTTTTTAATAAGTTTAACTAGATTTCTATTTGAAAAATATAATTTTTCAACTAGAAATCTAGTTAAGTGGCATAGAAATAATTATTTAGTTAAAAAATTAATAAATTTTAAGTCACTGTAAAAAAATTAAAAATACTTGCGATTCGATGGCCAATAAATTAATTAATTTTAATTAAAAAAGAATACCAAAAAATTTATAAAATATTAAAAAAATCTATTAATTTTTTTATATTATTTTTAATTTAAATGGCCACTGCTTTCAAATAAAAATGCTGATTTATATGACTTTTTAATAAGTTTAACTAGATTTCTATTTGAAAAATATAATTTTTCAACTAGAAATCTAGTTAAGTGGCATAGAAATAATTATTTAGGTAAAAAATTAATAAATTTTAAGTCACTGTAAAAAAATTAAAAATACTTGCGATTCGGTGGCCAATAAATTAATTAATTTTAATTAAAAAAGAGTACCAAAAAATTTATAAAATATTAAAAAAATCTATTAATTTTTTTATATTATTTTTAATTTAAATGGCCACTGCTTTCAAATAAAAATGCTGATTTATATGACTTTTTAATAAGTTTAACTAGATTTCTATTTGAAAAATATAATTTTTCAACTAGAAATCTAGTTAAGTGGCATAGAAATAATTATTTAGTTAAAAAATTAATAAATTTTAAGTCACTGTAAAAAAATTAAAAATACTTGCGATTCGATGGCCAATAAATTAATTAATTTTAATTAAAAAAGAATACCAAAAAATTTATAAAATATTAAAAAAATCTATTAATTTTTTTATATTATTTTTAATTTAAATGGCCACTGCTTTCAAATAAAAATGCTGATTTATATGACTTTTTAATAAGTTTAACTAGATTTCTATTTGAAAAATATAATTTTTCAACTAGAAATCTAGTTAAGTGGCATAGAAATAATTATTTAGGTAAAAAATTAATAAATTTTAAGTCACTGTAAAAAAATTAAAAATACTTGCGATTCGATGGTCAATAAATTAATTAATTTTAATTAAAAAAGAATACCAAAAAATTTATAAAATATTAAAAAAATCTATTAATTTTTTGATATTATTTTTAATTTAAATGGCCACTGCTTTCAAATAAAAATACTGATTTATATGACTTTTTAATAAGTTTAACCAAATTTCTATTTGAAAAATATAATTTTTCAACTAGAAATCTAGTTAAGTGGCATAGAAATAATTATTTAGGTAAAAAATTAATAAATTTTAAGTCACTGTAAAAAAATTAAAAATACTTGCGATTCGGTGGCCAATAAATTAATTAATTTTAATTAAAAAAGAGTACCAAAAAATTTATAAAATATTAAAAAAATCTATTAATTTTTTTATATTATTTTTAATTTAAATGGCCACTGCTTTCAAATAAAAATGCTGATTTATATGACTTTTTAATAAGTTTAACTAAATTTCTATTTGAAAAATATAATTTTTCAACTAGAAATCTAGTTAAGTGGCATAGAAATAATTATTTAGTTAAAAAATTAATAAATTTTAAGTCACTGTAAAAAAATTAAAAATACTTGTGATTCGATGGCCAATAAATTAATTAATTTTAATTAAAAAAGAATACCAAAAAATTTATAAAATATTAAAAAAATCTATTAATTTTTTTATATTATTTTTAATTTAAATGGCCACTGCTTTCAAATAAAAATGCTGATTTATATGACTTTTTAATAAGTTTAACTAAATTTCTATTTGAAAAATATAATTTTTCAACTAGAAATCTAGTTAAGTGGCATAGAAATAATTATTTAGGTAAAAAATTAATAAATTTTAAGTCACTGTAAAAAAATTAAAAATACTTGCGATTCGATGGTCAATAAATTAATTAATTTTAATTAAAAAAGAATACCAAAAAATTTATAAAATATTAAAAAAATCTATTAATTTTTTTATATTATTTTTAATTTAAATGGCCACTGCTTTCAAATAAAAATGCTGATTTATATGACTTTTTAATAAGTTTAACTAGATTTCTATTTGAAAAATATAATTTTTCAACTAGAAATCTAGTTAAGTGGCATAGAAATAATTATTTAGGTAAAAAATTAATAAATTTTAAGTCACTGTAAAAAAATTAAAAATACTTGCGATTCGATGGCCAATAAATTAATTAATTTTAATTAAAAAAGAATACCAAAAAATTTATAAAATATTAAAAAAATCTATTAATTTTTTTATATTATTTTTAATTTAAATGGCCACTGCTTTCAAATAAAAATGCTGATTTATATGACTTTTTAATAAGTTTAACTAGATTTCTATTTGAAAAATATAATTTTTCAACTAGAAATCTAGTTAAGTGGCATAGAAATAATTATTTAGGTAAAAAATTAATAAATTTTAAGTCACTGTAAAAAAATTAAAAATACTTGCGATTCGATGGCCAATAAATTAATTAATTTTAATTAAAAAAGAATACCAAAAAATTTATAAAATATTAAAAAAATCTATTAATTTTTTTATATTATTTTTAATTTAAATGGCCCCTGCTTTCAAATAAAAATGCTGATTTATATGACTTTTTAATAAGTTTAACTAGATTTCTATTTGAAAAATATAATTTTTCAACTAGAAATCTAGTTAAGTGGCATAGAAATAATTATTTAGGTAAAAAATTAATAAATTTTAAGTCACTGTAAAAAAATTAAAAATACTTGCGATTCGATGGCCAATAAATTAATTAATTTTAATTAAAAAAGAATACCAAAAAATTTATAAAATATTAAAAAAATCTATTAATTTTTTTATATTATTTTTAATTTAAATGGCCACTGCTTTCAAATAAAAATGCTGATTTATATGACTTTTTAATAAGTTTAACTAGATTTCTATTTGAAAAATATAATTTTTCAACTAGAAATCTAGTTAAGTGGCATAGAAATAATTATTTAGTTAAAAAATTAATAAATTTTAAGTCACTGTAAAAAAATTAAAAATACTTGCGATTCGATGGCCAATAAATTAATTAATTTTAATTAAAAAAGAATACCAAAAAATTTATAAAATATTAAAAAAATCTATTAATTTTTTTATATTATTTTTAATTTAAATGGCCACTGCTTTCAAATAAAAATGCTGATTTATATGACTTTTTAATAAGTTTAACTAGATTTCTATTTGAAAAATATAATTTTTCAACTAGAAATCTAGTTAAGTGGCATAGAAATAATTATTTAGTTAAAAAATTAATAAATTTTAAGTCACTGTAAAAAAATTAAAAATACTTGCGATTCGATGGCCAATAAATTAATTAATTTTAATTAAAAAAGAATACCAAAAAATTTATAAAATATTAAAAAGATCTATTAATTTTTTTATATTATTTTTAATTTAAATGGCCACTGCTTTCAAATAAAAATGCTGATTTATATGACTTTTTAATAAGTTTAACTAGATTTCTATTTGAAAAATATAATTTTTCAACTAGAAATCTAGTTAAGTGGCATAGAAATAATTATTTAGGTAAAAAATTAATAAATTTTAAGTCACTGTAAAAAAATTAAAAATACTTGCGATTCGATGGCCAATAAATTAATTAATTTTAATTAAAAAAGAATACCAAAAAATTTATAAAATATTAAAAAAATCTATTAATTTTTTTATATTATTTTTAATTTAAATGGCCCCTGCTTTCAAATAAAAATGCTGATTTATATGACTTTTTAATAAGTTTAACTAAATTTCTATTTGAAAAATATAATTTTTCAACTAGAAATCTAGTTAAGTGGCATAGAAATAATTATTTAGTTAAAAAATTAATAAATTTTAAGTCACTGTAAAAAAATTAAAAATACTTGTGATTCGATGGCCAATAAATTAATTAATTTTAATTAAAAAAGAATACCAAAAAATTTATAAAATATTAAAAAAATCTATTAATTTTTTTATATTATTTTTAATTTAAATGGCCACTGCTTTCAAATAAAAATGCTGATTTATATGACTTTTTAATAAGTTTAACTAGATTTCTATTTGAAAAATATAATTTTTCAACTAGAAATCTAGTTAAGTGGCATAGAAATAATTATTTAGGTAAAAAATTAATAAATTTTAAGTCACTGTAAAAAAATTAAAAATACTTGCGATTCGATGGCCAATAAATTAATTAATTTTAATTAAAAAAGAATACCAAAAAATTTATAAAATATTAAAAAGATCTATTAATTTTTTTATATTATTTTTAATTTAAATGGCCACTGCTTTCAAATAAAAATGCTGATTTATATGACTTTTTAATAAGTTTAACTAGATTTCTATTTGAAAAATATAATTTTTCAACTAGAAATCTAGTTAAGTGGCATAGAAATAATTATTTAGTTAAAAAATTAATAAATTTTAAGTCACTGTAAAAAAATTAAAAATACTTGCGATTCGATGGCCAATAAATTAATTAATTTTAATTAAAAAAGAATACCAAAAAATTTATAAAATATTAAAAAAATCTATTAATTTTTTTATATTATTTTTAATTTAAATGGCCACTGCTTTCAAATAAAAATGCTGATTTATATGACTTTTTAATAAGTTTAACTAGATTTCTATTTGAAAAATATAATTTTTCAACTAGAAATCTAGTTAAGTGGCATAGAAATAATTATTTAGTTAAAAAATTAATAAATTTTAAGTCACTGTAAAAAAATTAAAAATACTTGCGATTCGATGGCCAATAAATTAATTAATTTTAATTAAAAAAGAATACCAAAAAATTTATAAAATATTAAAAAAATCTATTAATTTTTTTATATTATTTTTAATTTAAATGGCCACTGCTTTCAAATAAAAATGCTGATTTATATGACTTTTTAATAAGTTTAACTAAATTTCTATTTGAAAAATATAATTTTTCAACTAGAAATCTAGTTAAGTGGCATAGAAATAATTATTTAGGTAAAAAATTAATAAATTTTAAGTCACTGTAAAAAAATTAAAAATACTTGCGATTCGATGGCCAATAAATTAATTAATTTTAATTAAAAAAGAATACCAAAAAATTTATAAAATATTAAAAAGATCTATTAATTTTTTTATATTATTTTTAATTTAAATGGCCACTGCTTTCAAATAAAAATGCTGATTTATATGACTTTTTAATAAGTTTAACTAGATTTCTATTTGAAAAATATAATTTTTCAACTAGAAATCTAGTTAAGTGGCATAGAAATAATTATTTAGTTAAAAAATTAATAAATTTTAAGTCACTGTAAAAAAATTAAAAATACTTGCGATTCGATGGCCAATAAATTAATTAATTTTAATTAAAAAAGAATACCAAAAAATTTATAAAATATTAAAAAAATCTATTAATTTTTTTATATTATTTTTAATTTAAATGGCCACTGCTTTCAAATAAAAATGCTGATTTATATGACTTTTTAATAAGTTTAACTAGATTTCTATTTGAAAAATATAATTTTTCAACTAGAAATCTAGTTAAGTGGCATAGAAATAATTATTTAGGTAAAAAATTAATAAATTTTAAGTCACTGTAAAAAAATTAAAAATACTTGCGATTCGATGGCCAATAAATTAATTAATTTTAATTAAAAAAGAATACCAAAAAATTTATAAAATATTAAAAAAATCTATTAATTTTTTTATATTATTTTTAATTTAAATGGCCACTGCTTTCAAATAAAAATGCTGATTTATATGACTTTTTAATAAGTTTAACTAGATTTCTATTTGAAAAATATAATTTTTCAACTAGAAATCTAGTTAAGTGGCATAGAAATAATTATTTAGGTAAAAAATTAATAAATTTTAAGTCACTGTAAAAAAATTAAAAATACTTGCGATTCGATGGCCAATAAATTAATTAATTTTAATTAAAAAAGAATACCAAAAAATTTATAAAATATTAAAAAGATCTATTAATTTTTTTATATTATTTTTAATTTAAATGGCCACTGCTTTCAAATAAAAATGCTGATTTATATGACTTTTTAATAAGTTTAACTAGATTTCTATTTGAAAAATATAATTTTTCAACTAGAAATCTAGTTAAGTGGCATAGAAATAATTATTTAGGCAAAAAATTAATAAATTTTAAGTCACTGTAAAAAAATTAAAAATACTTGCGATTCGATGGCCAATAAATTAATTAATTTTAATTAAAAAAGAATACCAAAAAATTTATAAAATATTAAAAAAATCTATTAATTTTTTTATATTATTTTTAATTTAAATGGCCACTGCTTTCAAATAAAAATGCTGATTTATATGACTTTTTAATAAGTTTAACTAGATTTCTATTTGAAAAATATAATTTTTCAACTAGAAATCTAGTTAAGTGGCATAGAAATAATTATTTAGGTAAAAAATTAATAAATTTTAAGTCACTGTAAAAAAATTAAAAATACTTGCGATTCGATGGCCAATAAATTAATTAATTTTAATTAAAAAAGAATACCAAAAAATTTATAAAATATTAAAAAGATCTATTAATTTTTTTATATTATTTTTAATTTAAATGGCCACTGCTTTCAAATAAAAATGCTGATTTATATGACTTTTTAATAAGTTTAACTAGATTTCTATTTGAAAAATATAATTTTTCAACTAGAAATCTAGTTAAGTGGCATAGAAATAATTATTTAGGTAAAAAATTAATAAATTTTAAGTCACTGTAAAAAAATTAAAAATACTTGCGATTCGATGGCCAATAAATTAATTAATTTTAATTAAAAAAGAATACCAAAAAATTTATAAAATATTAAAAAAATCTATTAATTTTTTTATATTATTTTTAATTTAAATGGCCACTGCTTTCAAATAAAAATGCTGATTTATATGACTTTTTAATAAGTTTAACTAGATTTCTATTTGAAAAATATAATTTTTCAACTAGAAATCTAGTTAAGTGGCATAGAAATAATTATTTAGGTAAAAAATTAATAAATTTTAAGTCACTGTAAAAAAATTAAAAATACTTGCGATTCGATGGCCAATAAATTAATTAATTTTAATTAAAAAAGAATACCAAAAAATTTATAAAATATTAAAAAAATCTATTAATTTTTTTATATTATTTTTAATTTAAATGGCCACTGCTTTCAAATAAAAATGCTGATTTATATGACTTTTTAATAAGTTTAACTAGATTTCTATTTGAAAAATATAATTTTTCAACTAGAAATCTAGTTAAGTGGCATAGAAATAATTATTTAGGTAAAAAATTAATAAATTTTAAGTCACTGTAAAAAAATTAAAAATACTTGCGATTCGATGGCCAATAAATTAATTAATTTTAATTAAAAAAGAATACCAAAAAATTTATAAAATATTAAAAAAATCTATTAATTTTTTTATATTATTTTTAATTTAAATGGCCACTGCTTTCAAATAAAAATGCTGATTTATATGACTTTTTAATAAGTTTAACTAGATTTCTATTTGAAAAATATAATTTTTCAACTAGAAATCTAGTTAAGTGGCATAGAAATAATTATTTAGGTAAAAAATTAATAAATTTTAAGTCACTGTAAAAAAATTAAAAATACTTGCGATTCGATGGCCAATAAATTAATTAATTTTAATTAAAAAAGAATACCAAAAAATTTATAAAATATTAAAAAGATCTATTAATTTTTTTATATTATTTTTAATTTAAATGGCCACTGCTTTCAAATAAAAATGCTGATTTATATGACTTTTTAATAAGTTTAACTAGATTTCTATTTGAAAAATATAATTTTTCAACTAGAAATCTAGTTAAGTGGCATAGAAATAATTATTTAGGTAAAAAATTAATAAATTTTAAGTCACTGTAAAAAAATTAAAAATACTTGCGATTCGATGGTCAATAAATTAATTAATTTTAATTAAAAAAGAATACCAAAAAATTTATAAAATATTAAAAAAATCTATTAATTTTTTTATATTATTTTTAATTTAAATGGCCACTGCTTTCAAATAAAAATGCTGATTTATATGACTTTTTAATAAGTTTAACTAGATTTCTATTTGAAAAATATAATTTTTCAACTAGAAATCTAGTTAAGTGGCATAGAAATAATTATTTAGGTAAAAAATTAATAAATTTTAAGTCACTGTAAAAAAATTAAAAATACTTGCGATTCGATGGCCAATAAATTAATTAATTTTAATTAAAAAAGAATACCAAAAAATTTATAAAATATTAAAAAGATCTATTAATTTTTTTATATTATTTTTAATTTAAATGGCCACTGCTTTCAAATAAAAATGCTGATTTATATGACTTTTTAATAAGTTTAACTAGATTTCTATTTGAAAAATATAATTTTTCAACTAGAAATCTAGTTAAGTGGCATAGAAATAATTATTTAGGTAAAAAATTAATAAATTTTAAGTCACTGTAAAAAAATTAAAAATACTTGCGATTCGATGGCCAATAAATTAATTAATTTTAATTAAAAAAGAGTACCAAAAAATTTATAAAATATTAAAAAAATCTATTAATTTTTTTATATTATTTTTAATTTAAATGGCCACTGCTTTCAAATAAAAATGCTGATTTATATGACTTTTTAATAAGTTTAACTAGATTTCTATTTGAAAAATATAATTTTTCAACTAGAAATCTAGTTAAGTGGCATAGAAATAATTATTTAGGTAAAAAATTAATAAATTTTAAGTCACTGTAAAAAAATTAAAAATACTTGCGATTCGATGGCCAATAAATTAATTAATTTTAATTAAAAAAGAATACCAAAAAATTTATAAAATATTAAAAAGATCTATTAATTTTTTTATATTATTTTTAATTTAAATGGCCACTGCTTTCAAATAAAAATGCTGATTTATATGACTTTTTAATAAGTTTAACTAGATTTCTATTTGAAAAATATAATTTTTCAACTAGAAATCTAGTTAAGTGGCATAGAAATAATTATTTAGGTAAAAAATTAATAAATTTTAAGTCACTGTAAAAAAATTAAAAATACTTGCGATTCGATGGTCAATAAATTAATTAATTTTAATTAAAAAAGAATACCAAAAAATTTATAAAATATTAAAAAAATCTATTAATTTTTTTATATTATTTTTAATTTAAATGGCCACTGCTTTCAAATAAAAATGCTGATTTATATGACTTTTTAATAAGTTTAACTAGATTTCTATTTGAAAAATATAATTTTTCAACTAGAAATCTAGTTAAGTGGCATAGAAATAATTATTTAGGTAAAAAATTAATAAATTTTAAGTCACTGTAAAAAAATTAAAAATACTTGCGATTCGATGGCCAATAAATTAATTAATTTTAATTAAAAAAGAATACCAAAAAATTTATAAAATATTAAAAAGATCTATTAATTTTTTTATATTATTTTTAATTTAAATGGCCACTGCTTTCAAATAAAAATGCTGATTTATATGACTTTTTAATAAGTTTAACTAGATTTCTATTTGAAAAATATAATTTTTCAACTAGAAATCTAGTTAAGTGGCATAGAAATAATTATTTAGGTAAAAAATTAATAAATTTTAAGTCACTGTAAAAAAATTAAAAATACTTGCGATTCGATGGCCAATAAATTAATTAATTTTAATTAAAAAAGAATACCAAAAAATTTATAAAATATTAAAAAAATCTATTAATTTTTTTATATTATTTTTAATTTAAATGGCCACTGCTTTCAAATAAAAATGCTGATTTATATGACTTTTTAATAAGTTTAACTAGATTTCTATTTGAAAAATATAATTTTTCAACTAGAAATCTAGTTAAGTGGCATAGAAATAATTATTTAGGTAAAAAATTAATAAATTTTAAGTCACTGTAAAAAAATTAAAAATACTTGCGATTCGATGGCCAATAAATTAATTAATTTTAATTAAAAAAGAATACCAAAAAATTTATAAAATATTAAAAAGATCTATTAATTTTTTTATATTATTTTTAATTTAAATGGCCACTGCTTTCAAATAAAAATGCTGATTTATATGACTTTTTAATAAGTTTAACTAGATTTCTATTTGAAAAATATAATTTTTCAACTAGAAATCTAGTTAAGTGGCATAGAAATAATTATTTAGGTAAAAAATTAATAAATTTTAAGTCACTGTAAAAAAATTAAAAATACTTGCGATTCGATGGCCAATAAATTAATTAATTTTAATTAAAAAAGAATACCAAAAAATTTATAAAATATTAAAAAAATCTATTAATTTTTTTATATTATTTTTAATTTAAATGGCCACTGCTTTCAAATAAAAATGCTGATTTATATGACTTTTTAATAAGTTTAACTAGATTTCTATTTGAAAAATATAATTTTTCAACTAGAAATCTAGTTAAGTGGCATAGAAATAATTATTTAGGTAAAAAATTAATAAATTTTAAGTCACTGTAAAAAAATTAAAAATACTTGCGATTCGATGGTCAATAAATTAATTAATTTTAATTAAAAAAGAATACCAAAAAATTTATAAAATATTAAAAAAATCTATTAATTTTTTTATATTATTTTTAATTTAAATGGCCACTGCTTTCAAATAAAAATGCTGATTTATATGACTTTTTAATAAGTTTAACTAGATTTCTATTTGAAAAATATAATTTTTCAACTAGAAATCTAGTTAAGTGGCATAGAAATAATTATTTAGTTAAAAAATTAATAAATTTTAAGTCACTGTAAAAAAATTAAAAATACTTGCGATTCGATGGCCAATAAATTAATTAATTTTAATTAAAAAAGATTACCAAAAAATTTATAAAATATTAAAAAAATCTATTAATTTTTTTATATTATTTTTAATTTAAATGGCCACTGCTTTCAAATAAAAATGCTGATTTATATGACTTTTTAATAAGTTTAACTAGATTTCTATTTGAAAAATATAATTTTTCAACTAGAAATCTAGTTAAGTGGCATAGAAATAATTATTTAGGTAAAAAATTAATAAATTTTAAGTCCCTGTAAAAAAATTAAAAATACTTGCGATTCGGTGGCCAATAAATTAATTAATTTTAATTAAAAAAGAGTACCAAAAAATTTATAAAATATTAAAAAAATCTATTAATTTTTTTATATTATTTTTAATTTAAATGGCCACTGCTTTCAAATAAAAATGCTGATTTATATGACTTTTTAATAAGTTTAACTAGATTTCTATTTGAAAAATATAATTTTTCAACTAGAAATCTAGTTAAGTGGCATAGAAATAATTATTTAGTTAAAAAATTAATAAATTTTAAGTCACTGTAAAAAAATTAAAAATACTTGTGATTCGATGGCCAATAAATTAATTAATTTTAATTAAAAAAGAATACCAAAAAATTTATAAAATATTAAAAAAATCTATTAATTTTTTTATATTATTTTTAATTTAAATGGCCACTGCTTTCAAATAAAAATGCTGATTTATATGACTTTTTAATAAGTTTAACTAGATTTCTATTTGAAAAATATAATTTTTCAACTAGAAATCTAGTTAAGTGGCATAGAAATAATTATTTAGGTAAAAAATTAATAAATTTTAAGTCACTGTAAAAAAATTAAAAATACTTGCGATTCGATGGCCAATAAATTAATTAATTTTAATTAAAAAAGAATACCAAAAAATTTATAAAATATTAAAAAAATCTATTAATTTTTTTATATTATTTTTAATTTAAATGGCCACTGCTTTCAAATAAAAATGCTGATTTATATGACTTTTTAATAAGTTTAACTAGATTTCTATTTGAAAAATATAATTTTTCAACTAGAAATCTAGTTAAGTGGCATAGAAATAATTATTTAGGTAAAAAATTAATAAATTTTAAGTCACTGTAAAAAAATTAAAAATACTTGCGATTCGATGGCCAATAAATTAATTAATTTTAATTAAAAAAGAATACCAAAAAATTTATAAAATATTAAAAAAATCTATTAATTTTTTTATATTATTTTTAATTTAAATGGCCACTGCTTTCAAATAAAAATGCTGATTTATATGACTTTTTAATAAGTTTAACTAGATTTCTATTTGAAAAATATAATTTTTCAACTAGAAATCTAGTTAAGTGGCATAGAAATAATTATTTAGGTAAAAAATTAATAAATTTTAAGTCACTGTAAAAAAATTAAAAATACTTGCGATTCGATGGCCAATAAATTAATTAATTTTAATTAAAAAAGAATACCAAAAAATTTATAAAATATTAAAAAAATCTATTAATTTTTTTATATTATTTTTAATTTAAATGGCCACTGCTTTCAAATAAAAATGCTGATTTATATGACTTTTTAATAAGTTTAACTAGATTTCTATTTGAAAAATATAATTTTTCAACTAGAAATCTAGTTAAGTGGCATAGAAATAATTATTTAGGTAAAAAATTAATAAATTTTAAGTCACTGTAAAAAAATTAAAAATACTTGCGATTCGGTGGCCAATAAATTAATTAATTTTAATTAAAAAAGAATACCAAAAAATTTATAAAATATTAAAAAAATCTATTAATTTTTTTATATTATTTTTAATTTAAATGGCCACTGCTTTCAAATAAAAATGCTGATTTATATGACTTTTTAATAAGTTTAACTAGATTTCTATTTGAAAAATATAATTTTTCAACTAGAAATCTAGTTAAGTGGCATAGAAATAATTATTTAGGTAAAAAATTAATAAATTTTAAGTCACTGTAAAAAAATTAAAAATACTTGCGATTCGGTGGCCAATAAATTAATTAATTTTAATTAAAAAAGAATACCAAAAAATTTATAAAATATTAAAAAAATCTATTAATTTTTTTATATTATTTTTAATTTAAATGGCCACTGCTTTCAAATAAAAATGCTGATTTATATGACTTTTTAATAAGTTTAACTAGATTTCTATTTGAAAAATATAATTTTTCAACTAGAAATCTAGTTAAGTGGCATAGAAATCATTATTTAGGTAAAAAATTAATAAATTTTAAGTCACTGTAAAAAAATTAAAAATACTTGCGATTCGGTGGCCAATAAATTAATTAATTTTAATTAAAAAAGAATACCAAAAAATTTATAAAATATTAAAAAAATCTATTAATTTTTTTATATTATTTTTAATTTAAATGGCCACTGCTTTCAAATAAAAATGCTGATTTATATGACTTTTTAATAAGTTTAACTAGATTTCTATTTGAAAAATATAATTTTTCAACTAGAAATCTAGTTAAGTGGCATAGAAATCATTATTTAGGTAAAAAATTAATAAATTTTAAGTCACTGTAAAAAAATTAAAAATACTTGCGATTCGGTGGCCAATAAATTAATTAATTTTAATTAAAAAAGAATACCAAAAAATTTATAAAATATTAAAAAAATCTATTAATTTTTTTATATTATTTTTAATTTAAATGGCCACTGCTTTCAAATAAAAATGCTGATTTATATGACTTTTTAATAAGTTTAACTAAATTTCTATTTGAAAAATATAATTTTTCAACTAGAAATCTAGTTAAGTGGCATAGAAATCATTATTTAGGTAAAAAATTAATAAATTTTAAGTCACTGTAAAAAAATTAAAAATACTTGCGATTCGGTGGCCAATAAATTAATTAATTTTAATTAAAAAAGAATACCAAAAAATTTATAAAATATTAAAAAAATCTATTAATTTTTTTATATTATTTTTAATTTAAATGGCCACTGCTTTCAAATAAAAATGCTGATTTATATGACTTTTTAATAAGTTTAACTAAATTTCTATTTGAAAAATATAATTTTTCAACTAGAAATCTAGTTAAGTGGCATAGAAATCATTATTTAGGTAAAAAATTAATAAATTTTAAGTCACTGTAAAAAAATTAAAAATACTTGCGATTCGGTGGCCAATAAATTAATTAATTTTAATTAAAAAAGAATACCAAAAAATTTATAAAATATTAAAAAAATCTATTAATTTTTTTATATTATTTTTAATTTAAATGGCCACTGCTTTCAAATAAAAATGCTGATTTATATGACTTTTTAATAAGTTTAACTAGATTTCTATTTGAAAAATATAATTTTTCAACTAGAAATCTAGTTAAGTGGCATAGAAATCATTATTTAGGTAAAAAATTAATAAATTTTAAGTCACTGTAAAAAAATTAAAAATACTTGCGATTCGGTGGCCAATAAATTAATTAATTTTAATTAAAAAAGAATACCAAAAAATTTATAAAATATTAAAAAAATCTATTAATTTTTTTATATTATTTTTAATTTAAATGGCCACTGCTTTCAAATAAAAATGCTGATTTATATGACTTTTTAATAAGTTTAACTAGATTTCTATTTGAAAAATATAATTTTTCAACTAGAAATCTAGTTAAGTGGCATAGAAATCATTATTTAGGTAAAAAATTAATAAATTTTAAGTCACTGTAAAAAAATTAAAAATACTTGCGATTCGGTGGCCAATAAATTAATTAATTTTAATTAAAAAAGAATACCAAAGAATTTATAAAATATTAAAAAAATCTATTAATTTTTTTATATTATTTTTAATTTAAATGGCCACTGCTTTCAAATAAAAATGCTGATTTATATGACTTTTTAATAAGTTTAACTAAATTTCTATTTGAAAAATATAATTTTTCAACTAGAAATCTAGTTAAGTGGCATAGAAATCATTATTTAGGTAAAAAATTAATAAATTTTAAGTCACTGTAAAAAAATTAAAAATACTTGCGATTCGGTGGCCAATAAATTAATTAATTTTAATTAAAAAAGAATACCAAAAAATTTATAAAATATTAAAAAAATCTATTAATTTTTTTATATTATTTTTAATTTAAATGGCCACTGCTTTCAAATAAAAATGCTGATTTATATGACTTTTTAATAAGTTTAACTAGATTTCTATTTGAAAAATATAATTTTTCAACTAGAAATCTAGTTAAGTGGCATAGAAATCATTATTTAGGTAAAAAATTAATAAATTTTAAGTCACTGTAAAAAAATTAAAAATACTTGCGATTCGGTGGCCAATAAATTAATTAATTTTAATTAAAAAAGAATACCAAAAAATTTATAAAATATTAAAAAAATCTATTAATTTTTTTATATTATTTTTAATTTAAATGGCCACTGCTTTCAAATAAAAATGCTGATTTATATGACTTTTTAATAAGTTTAACTAAATTTCTATTTGAAAAATATAATTTTTCAACTAGAAATCTAGTTAAGTGGCATAGAAATAATTATTTAGGTAAAAAATTAATAAATTTTAAGTCACTGTAAAAAAATTAAAAATACTTGCGATTCGATGGCCAATAAATTAATTAATTTTAATTAAAAAAGAATACCAAAAAATTTATAAAATATTAAAAAAATCTATTAATTTTTTTATATTATTTTTAATTTAAATGGCCACTGCTTTCAAATAAAAATGCTGATTTATATGACTTTTTAATAAGTTTAACTAGATTTCTATTTGAAAAATATAATTTTTCAACTAGAAATCTAGTTAAGTGGCATAGAAATAATTATTTAGGTAAAAAATTAATAAATTTTAAGTCACTGTAAAAAAATTAAAAATACTTGCGATTCGATGGCCAATAAATTAATTAATTTTAATTAAAAAAGAATACCAAAAAATTTATAAAATATTAAAAAAATCTATTAATTTTTTTATATTATTTTTAATTTAAATGGCCACTGCTTTCAAATAAAAATGCTGATTTATATGACTTTTTAATAAGTTTAACTAGATTTCTATTTGAAAAATATAATTTTTCAACTAGAAATCTAGTTAAGTGGCATAGAAATAATTATTTAGGTAAAAAATTAATAAATTTAAGTCACTGTAAAAAAATTAAAAATACTTACAGTTCCCTAATAATTCGCTCCATAATAGGTCAACAATTTTTTTTTTTTATTGTCACAAATTTTTTTTTTTAAATGTCAAAAAAAAATTTTTAATTTTCAAAATTTTTTTTTTTATATTTTTTCAAAGTTCAAATTTTTTTAATTTTAATTTTTTTTTATTTTTATTTTATTGAGAACAATTTTTGTTTTAATTTAAAATATTTGTATTTCATTTAATTGAAAAACACCGACTTTCATTAAACAAAACAGAACCGTCCCACGCGATAATTGCGAATAACTTAAAAAAATATTAAGGAGAGACTAAATTATTTTTCAATAAGAATTCCATTAGAATGTACCTGAATATCAATTATAATAACTGGACTATCTATTTCAGTCTCTTTTTCAATTTTTGTTAATACTGGAATCCAACTAGAACTCGCTTTATTAAAAGCTTTCTTAAAAAAAATTAAAATTTACTCTCTCAAAAATTTTTTCACTGGTGATCTAGTAAAATTTACTATTTAAGTATTTAAGTATTTTAAGTATTTTTTCTACTGCAAATCTAGTGAATTTTTTTAACTAGACTCATTCTAGTTGAGGTTAACTAGAATTTAAATTTACTGTGCGTATATGGTATATGTATATAAATATTGTAAGTAGGTATGTTATAACGTAAAAAAAAGTTAATTGTAAATCAATTCAGAATTTCTTACAATAGTCCTGCAAAACGGGCATAAAATGTCGGCATTACTGCCAATGGTCATTTCGGAAGCATTCCGTACATAATTTGAAATGGTTGCATGGCTTTACCAACACCGTTTTGGGTTTAGCACAACAAATAATACAGATGGATTGAGCTCTATTGATCTTCTCCTTCCCCACCTCCTCAGATTCATCTTCATCAACTTCACTATCTATATCATCTAAATTATTATCAAATATTTTATTTGTTCTCACTATTTTATTATTCCAGTTCGTCATTTTGATAAAGAAATCGTGCAACGTAATTTTTTTTCCAAGTGATTTAACGTTTTTTCAATCAAATCATTTGTTCTTTGATGCTTCAATGTCCGACGCTGAAATATATCAACAGTGCCGTCCAATGCTTTCTTGAAATTTAATGTAAATTGAAAATCTTCATTCAATATTAAGTCCAAAAATTTATAAAAATTTCCAAATTTCACCAGCTTCGTGGTCAAGCGAGCATTATAGCTTTCGACCCCGCTCGTTGTCGGAATTTTCTCTTTAAACACAGAAAATGATTCAGGCCCTTCCTAAAATATAAAGTAAATCGTTAATTTTTGAATAATTATAATAAATTTATAATAAAGGCGAAATTACAAGGTTTTCAAAGATCCTTATACTCTTAAATCCTTATATGTGTCTTTAGTAAGGTCGCATTTGCCTCAATTATATGGATGCCATACTATGAAGTGTACTCCAATAGAATTGAAGGTATTCAAAAGAAATTTATTAAATTTTGTCTTCGTAATTTTATATTTACTGACTCTTCTTATGAGGCGAAATGTAAGTTGGTAAATTTGGAACTACTAAAACATAGGAGAATTATAGCTAGTGCTACATTTGCTATGATGTAATATTAGCAAATATTAACTGTCCTCAATTATTAAAATTTTTTGGTCTAAGAGTCTCTAGATCTGGTCTAAGAGCATGCTCTTAGCTTGATTTAATATTTCATAGAACAAATAATGGTTTTCATGAACCAATTTCCTGGAGCATTAGAAATATGAATCAGTGTTTTGATTTACTTGATTTTAATTTCTCAAGGAAAGTATTTAAAATTAAAATAAGGGAGTTTTATAAGAATGTTGTTGATAATGTGAATTATATTACGTAAACATATATTGTTTTCTTACTATTATGATAGTTATGTTAATTTTAAGTATATAATATATGATATTTTGTTATATTAATAGTAGAATTTGATTATTTACAAACTTTAATTTAAGTTAAAATGTCAAGATTTAAATTTCTGTAAAGATTATAAATATCTGGTAGAAATAAATAAATAAATAAATAAAAATACAAACATTTTGCATCCACTGCCTTTTATAATATTTAACAAATTTTTTTGAAAGCGAAATAACCTCAATTTATGTTATGTCTCTTTAGATTAAGGCACCCCCAAAAATACGATGTTGTTCTGTTGTAAAGTGATCTATAACTAAAAATGGCAATGTTTTGACTTTTCAAATTTCAAATACTTTTTTAATTCCTAAAGCGCCTACTATGCGTAATTTTAAATTAAAAAAATTCCCAACAGATGCAAGCCTTTAAAACAGTATTTCTCAAACTACGAGGCGCGGCCCCCTGCGGGGCCGCGAAGGGCTTGCAAGGGAGCCGCGAAGTTCTTGCAAGGGGCCATAAAAATTTTACTACTTAAGTTACTTTTTTGAACTATAAATACATTTTTATGTTATGAGTTATGATATAAATTTATTTACTTTTTGAACGGTATTTGATCATTAAAAACGAGAATATTACATAGTGCAGTTTTATTATTAAAAGTAAATTGTAATTAATTTTCAAAATTTGTAAAATTGTTTTTTTATAAGTTTTCATTTAATTTCAATTCAAGATGTAAAATCCGTCGCATTGAATTTATTAATATGATTATTTCGTTTTAATTATTATTTTTACTATCTCTATTTTAACTTGACAAAAGGATGTATGGTTGTGACCGGGGAATTTTGCGACGGCAAATTAACCCATTGCCCGTGCTCGGATCGAGCTGAAAATTTGCAGGTAAATTCGTTGTCGATGATATGCATTCTATTAAAAAAAATAGCTCGGAGAATGTTCTATAATTAATTAATTAATTTAATTCAAAAAAAAAAATCAATCCCTATGGAGAATTGCTGCATATTTTTAGGAACTTCGCAGTTGTTTTTGTCCCAAAAAAAAAACAAACAAAATGAAAAGAAAATATATTTTTAAGCACGTGGCAGTTTTTTTGTCTTAAAAAAACCAAAAAAAAAAAAAAAAATTTTGCAACAAACAGGAAAATAGAAACAGTTTTTAATACTTTGTTTTTTTAAGGTTGTTTTTTGATTATTATTTAAAAATTTTTATAATTGATTTTTGTTTTGACTTCATTTTATTTTTAATAAAAATACATTTTAAATATTGTTTTATTTCGAATAATTTTTGGGGAGCCGCGTAATTTTTTTTTTTAGTTTAGGGACCGCCGACATTAAAAAGTTTGAGAAGCGATGCATTAGAATTAAATTATATTAGGGATTAGGAAAAATGGAAATATTCTTAAATTTTTAATAAATATAATATCTTTACCGTAATTTTAATTTTTTTTTTATTTAATATTTGTAAGAGCCCGAACTCAATATAATGGTTATTTGGGCTCTGAAATCTTTTTAGTAAATTAATTTTCTTATTCTTATATATTATTTAAAATTATTTTTTACAAAGTTTGATTACATAATTAATTTCTATTAATTTTTTAACAATATAATAATACTTCTTGATTCGTGAGAAAAGAAAATAACAAATAAAAATTAAGTTTTCTTTCTAGTTTTTATGTAACAATTTTTTTTGAAGTTTATACTTCTTAAGCTGCGTTGTATGATATAATTGAGTAGGTGTAAAAATTCATTTTCATTCGACATTCGAGTTCGAAAAAACCGACATGGTTTTTGACGTTTCAATACTCAAAAAAATTAGTGGTCCACTCAAAAATCATTTGTCATTTATAAAAACAGAATAATTTGGCGCGAAAAATTTAAATTCGAATTATTTTTTAAAAATCTTTCGTTTACAAATTATTTAAAACTAAATTTTTTTTTTCAAAATAGCTGAAAGTAGCTTCGGTGAAATTAAGATTACCTGCCGAAAAATTTTTGGGCAGGCCAATAAGAATTCCATTAGAATGTACCTGAATATCAATTATAATAACTGGACTATCTATTTCACTCTCTTTTTCAATTTTTGTTAATACTGGAATCCAACTAGAACTCGCTTTATTAAAAGCTTTCTTTAAAAAAATTTAGAACAAAATTAATACAATTTAAAAAAATTAAAATTTACTCTCTCAAAAATTTTTTCACTGGTGATCTAGTAAAATTTACTATTTAAGTAATTTTTTCTACTGCAAATCTAGTGAATTTTTTTAACTAATTCTAATAAATTAGTTTATAGAGGAAATTCATTTAATAAAGTAGTTTGTTGGGATTCTCTCAATTACAATAGGTATAAGCTATGGTTTGCGGCACAAATTTCTGAGCATTGATCAAAAATAAACCCGGGCGGTTAATTAATAAATTGGTTTGATTTAATCGTCCAGGTGTACCATCGACTTTTATACCTAGAGCAGGAACTGTTCATGAGTGAATTATATCAGCGGCTGTAATTAAGATTCGAATTTGAGAGTTTATGGGGAGTATAACACGATTATCAACATCTAGTAGTCGAAAGTTTCTTATACTTAATTCATTTGTTGGAATTATGTAGGAATCAAATTCAATATCTAAAAAATCGGAATATTCATATCTTCAGTGTCATTGATGGCCAATTGTTTTTAAAGTAATTATTGGTTCATTAATTTCATCTAAGAAGTATAATAATCGTAATGAAGAGAGTGCAATAAATAATAAAATAATTGCTGGTAAAATGGTTCAAATAATTTCAATTGTTTTTCCGTGTAATAAATATCGGTTACTAAAATTATTAAAGAATAGTATAAACATTAAATATCTCACTAAAATTGTAATTATAATAAGAATTAATAATACATGATCATGAAAAAAAATTAATTGTTCTATTAAAGGTGAAACTCTATCTTGTAAATTAAGGTTTGCTCAATTGCCATTAGTATAATTCTAATAAAAGAAATAAACTCTTTATATATGGAGCTTAAATTCATTGCACTAATCTGCCATATTAGAAATTATTTAGTAAAGGTAATTCTGAATATCTGTGTTCTGCTAGAGGAATATTTTGGTATCATTCAATAGATGAATTTAATTGAAGAGGATAAATTACTGAACGTTTTTTAATTATTCTTTCTCAAATGATAAAAATAAAATATAAAATTCCTAATAAAGAGATTGAAGATCCAATTGTTGATACTACATTTCATGCATCAGGATAATCTGAATATCGGCGAGGTATACCAGCTAATCCTAAAAAATGTTGTAGAAAAAATGTTAAATTTACTCCGATAAATATAATTAAAAATTAAGATTTTAATATTCTATTATTTATAGTTAGTCCTGTAAATAACGGGTATCAGTGGACAAACCCTGCTATAATTGCAAATACAGCTCCCATTGATAAAACATAGTGAAAGAGGGCTACAACATAATAAGTATCATGTAAAATAATATCAACAGAGGAATTAGCTAACACTACTCCAATTAATCCTCCTACTGTAAATAAGAAAACAAATCCTAATGATCATAGAATAGCTGGGGAATATCTTAATTGAGATCCGTGAAGGGTTGCTAATCATCTAAAAATTTTAATTGCAGTAGGAACTGCAATAATGTAGATATAAAATAAGCTCGAGTATCTACATCTATTCCTACTGTAAATATATGGTGGGCTCATACAATAAACCCTAATAAACCAATAGCTAATATTGCATAAATTATTCCTAAAGATCCAAAAGTTTCCTTTTTTCCTCTTTCTTGTCTAATAATGTGTGAAATTATTCCGAATCCTGGTAAAATTAGAATATAAACTTCAGGGTGTCCAAAAAATCAAAATAAATGTTGGTATAAAATAGGGTCTCCCCCTCCTGCGGGGTCAAAGAAGGATGTGTTTAAATTTCGATCAGTTAATAATATTGTGATAGCTCCAGCTAAAACAGGAAGTGATAAAAGTAAAAGAATTTCTGTAATAACTACTGATCAAACAAATAGAGGCATACGGTTATTCGAGGGAAAGCTATATCAGGAGCTCCTAATATTAATGGCACTAATCAATTACCAAATCCTCCAATTATAATAGGTATTACTGTGGGGGGGTGTTGTGTTGTTGATTTGTGTTGTTTTGAATGTTTGAATGTTTTGTCGAAGTAAGAAATAAAAATCCCACGGCTTTTTACTTCTTACAATAAATCACTATTTATTAATTCTTTGTTTATACATTTAATTTTATTTTACAGGTTGGTTATTAACCTAAGTTTAGTTCTTTATAAAATTTTATTTAATTTTAATTTTAGATAAAAAAATAATTTTATTATTTTTTTATATATTTTTTTTTGAAACTATTATTTAGTTCACTGGAATTAATAATTCCTTTTGATAATTTTTTTATTTTAAATTAATCACCTTATGATTAATTGAGATTAACTGATTTTTTTATAAAGTAAAAATCCTTTTTGGATTGCAGAAATTTAATTTTTTTTTATTAAATTAAAAGTCCTTTTCGGATTACAAAAATTAAATTTTTTTATTTTATTTTATTTTTTACTTGCGTCATTTGCAAAATCCGGATGCAGAAGAAGGAATCTTTTTCTGACGTTTTATCATTTTGTGTGTTGCGTGTCAAGTGAACACTCTGCCAGCTTCGTTAACAACTGCGCAGTTCTTGACTGTGCGTTGTTAGCTTGGCTGAGGTTTACTTGACACGGCCGAAAGTGACTTGTAGTGTTGCCACTACATTACTATAAAAAAAATTATTACAAAAGCATGAGCTGTTACAATTACATTATAAATTTGATCATTTCCAATTAACGCTCCTGGATGGACTAATTCAGCTCGTACTAGAATTCTAAGAGAAGTTCCCTGATCATGCTCCAAAAATAAAATATAGTGTTCCAATATCTTTATGGTTAGTCTATCCCTGATCATGCTCCAAAAATAAAATATAGTGTTCCAATATCTTTATGGTTAGTCGAAAATAATCATTGTTGCGATTAAATGACTGAATTATATAGGTAATAAATTGTAAATTTATTTATAGGTTAAATAACTCTTTAATCATTAAAATTAGCTTTATAGTCAATACACAAACATGATATTAGACTGCAATTCTAAAGTAATAATTTTTATTAAGGCTTAAAAGAATATTTGGTACTTTTCCGTTAGCCGGGCGCTTTTTGCGGCGCAAAAAATTTTACGGCGCAAATTTACGGCGCCAAGAATGTTAGTGAAAACTTATGGTAATTTAAAATGAATAGTTTTAGCGTGTATCGGGGGACGGCTGCTGCCTCTCCCGCACCCTCTAGGGCACCTTTTTTTTTTTTTTTGAAGTTTATACTTCTTTAGCGGCGTTTGATGATTTTTGGTAGAGGGTAAAGATCCATTTTCATATAGAATTTTTCTCAGAATCGTCATCATTTTTCTCAGAAAAATTAGAATAAGAATACTTATTTTTTTATTATATTTTAAAAATCCCAAAATCATATAGACAATATGGCTTAGTGGCTAGAACATCAGACTGTAAGTCTGAAGGTGCCTGGTTCGATTCCCAATGACAAGATCTTTTAATTTCAAATATCTGTATATATAGGGCCCAATATTACAAGCAAAAAAGCTACGGTTAGGTCGTGCCGGAACATTTTTTTTGAAGTTATACTTCTTATGCGACTTGCAAAAAATTTAACGTTTAATGCACAAATACATACAAAATAAAAAAAAAAAATGTATTATTATTATTTTTTTATTATTTCTTTTTATTATTATTTTGGCACAAACACATTGAAAAAAATGTAAGGCTTTTTTTTAATTTACCGACGATTTTAGTTTTTTTTTCCGGAAATTATTTTTTATTTTAAAAACGAATTACGTAGTTTATTTATTTATTTATTTATTTGAAAAAAAGGTTCCCGCACGAAATTTGTTTTTTTTTTGACTAATTTAATTAATATTTGTTTTCATTTTTTAACATAAAAAAAAATTATTAGCTCAATTAAAAAAAACCAAAATACACTTTATTCCAGAGACAAAACGTTTCTTGAATGACATTAGTATTCGAAATTTATTTAATTTCGAAATTAAATTTCTAAATTCCGAAACACCCACGCCGAACACATACGCGAGGAGAGAGAAAGAAAGTGAGTCGGTAGTACCAAACATATGCGCGTGGTATTCTTGCTATGCAGCGGCCAGCGAAGTGAAATTAACTGAAATACGTACTTGTTGTTGGGGGTTGGACATTTGCCCGCGATTTGTTTTTGTATCGCGGACATAAAATGACATTTGTCCGCGATTCAAAATGTCTTTTGTCCGCGATAAAAATTAATCGCGGACAAAAGACATTTTGCAAAATGACATTTGTCCGCTAAAAATCTGAAAAATCAATCGCGGACAAATGACATTTTGCAAAATGACATTTGTCCGCTAAAAAGTTAAAAAATCCATCGCGGACAAATGACATTTTGCAAAATGACATTTGTCCGCTAAAAATTAAAAAAAGCAATCGCGGACAAATGACATTTTGGAAAATGACATATGTCCGCTAAAAATTTGAGGCTAAAGTGCAGATGACGTGAACCAATCAGAATCGGCACAACAAGCGAGGGTGGTGGGGGGCGGCGGGCGGGCGGGTGGACTGGTGGTTGGTCAGTGGGATTTGCGGCGTATATATATATATATCAGCGGCGGCTCGTGGACAATCAACCTTCTGATTCAAAAAAAAAGTTGAAATAGAACAGTTGAAATAGTTGAAATAGAACAAACTTGTTTAATTTTTGTACCAAAAAACATTATTCAGTTACCGGAAAGAGAAATATTAAAAAAATGTGACAATCTTTCAAAAAAATATTCTAAAATTATATCTGACCAATTCTTTTATCAGTACATACAAGTAATTTCTCTCTTAAAAAAAGATTTGACTGCTACAATGTCAGTGTGAGCGTCGTGAAATTAGCTGAAATACGTACTTGTTGTTGTATTTTATTTCCACATTACGAATACGAATAAGAAGTATAACTTCCCCCGCGCGTACACGGCACACGCATGTTTTTTTTTTTAATAGGTAGCTCCGGTGAAATTAAGATTACCTGAAAAAAAAATTTTGGGTGGGGAGCTACGGTTAGATCGTGCCGGAACAAAATATAAGAAATTTTTTTTTTTTTTTCAAAATAGGTAGCTCCGGTGAAATTAATATTACCTTAAAAAAAATTTTTTGGGTGGGGAGCTACGGTTAAGTCGTGCCGGAGCAAAATATACGAAAAATTTTTTTTTTTTAAATAGGTAGCTCCGGTGAAATTAATATTAACTGAAAAAAATTTTTTGGGTGGGAGCTACGGTTAGGTCGTGCCGGAGCAAAATATACGAAAAATTTTTTTTTTTCAAAATAGGTAGTTCCAGTGAAATTAAGATTACCTGAAAAAAAAATTTTGGGTGGGGAGCTACGGTTAGGTCGTGCCGGAGCAAAATATACGAAATTTTTTTTTTTTTTCAAAATAGGTAGCTCCGGTGAAATTAATATTACCTGAAAAAAAAATTTTGGGTGGGGAGCTACGGTTAGGTCGTGCCGGAGCAAAATATACGAAAATTTTTTTTTTTTTAAATATGGAGTTCCGGTGAAATTAATATTAACTTAAAAAAAAATGTTTGGGTGGGGAGCTACGGTTAGGTCGTGCCGGAGCAAAATATACGAAATTTTTTTTGAAGTTTATACTTCTTTAGCCGCGTTGTGCGTTTTTTTGGTAGAGGGTAAAATATTTTAATTTACATTTTGTACTCAGCAGCCTATCATTTGTAGCCACTGTTATTTCATATCTAAAATCTTAAAGTATAAACTTCTGTAGGCAGTTCTATGATTGCTTCGTGTGTTTTTTATTTTGCATTGGCGCGCTTCGCGCGATGCGAATGGGACGGGGACTGTTGTGCATAAATTTACAGGATACCCGACCCATTCGCATCGCACGAAGCGCACCAAGGCAAAATAAAAAAAAAAAAAAAGGTGCACTAGGGGCTATTCATTTTAAATCATAAACTATTCATTTTAAATCATAAATTTTCAGTAACATTTCTGCGAATGACAAAATATAATTAACTATAAACATATATTTCATTGATAGAAAGCGAAACAAGTTCTAAAAACATGTATAATAAATTGTAAAATCATTCTTTTTCATCATTGTTTTTCCAGAATACGGTGATGTCCTTGAGAATTTGCTCAAATGGATCGTTTACTCCTCGTCTCCACATACATTCAGCGAGGTACGACTCCAAATGATGGCGAGAAGTGCCCCGATCTTTTTATTTCTCCATTTGGCACTGCCCCAAAGTCGTTCGATTTTTTGAGTATTTACACCAGTCTGGAGATCAACGAAATTGTACTTGTGATTGACTTTTAAATGCTTTAGACCAGCTTCTGCAATTTTATTTGTGCTGTAGCCCTTCCAGGAATCTGAATAAACGGTTGACCCTTCTTCGATGTGATTTTTTACCAGGTCTAACAGTACTAGTAAAGAACGGTTTGGAACTTTAACTAGAAAGCATTCGTTCGTTTAACGGCAAATATCACCAAATATCCACTGTTGTGGGAAAACTCGACCGGCATTGCTCCTTCGTTTTGTAAATAAGCTCTCATCTATCTCAACTATTTTTCCAGGCCCACCGATTTTTTTTTGCTCACGTTGCGTTAATATTTCCACACAAATTTCTCTTAAGTAGTTGTTTCAATCTACAACTGTATTATGATTCATATCCAGCTGCTTTTCACACCATAAGATTGATGTCATCTCTTCGCTCCAGCCCTAAATAAATCTCAAAGATGTTAGAAAACTTATTCTGGATGTTTCGAACCACGTACCAATGCGTATGCTCTTCTTCTTGCGGTATTTTAAAGAACTGCACCGCCAACGTACTCCGTCATTTCATAATTCTGATCGCATGTTGCATTCTTTGCCAATAAACCTTTCTCTTGAAAAAAAGAGACTGCATCTTCTTCAGTTCTGGGTAAATTCCAAATCTTCATTTTAAAAAATTTTTTAAAACAAGAAACAAAAAAGTGCTTTATTTTGAATGAATTTAAACGGAAAAGCTTTGACATTCGCTCCGCTTTGCAATTTTGCTTTGCAATTTTACATGTGCGCTGTAAAATTTTTTTGCCCCGCAAAAAGCGCCCGGATAACGGAAAAGTAACGAATATTTACTTATATTTATAACTTTGAAGGCTATTAGTTTAATTTAACTTAAAGCCTTAATTTATATAATAAAAAATATTATTCTAATAATTAATAACCCAAAAATTAAAAAAAAAGAGAGTATTAAGTATAAATTTATGTAAAAATTATTATAGTTTATTTTTAAAATAAAATTATTTTCATATTGATTCATTAGAAAGGCTGAATAACATAAGCGCAAATAAAAAAATAAGGTGATTAATATTAATCTTGTTATAATTGTTAATAAAAATATTTTTTTTTTTTTTTTTTTATTAAAGTTACCAAATCACTAGGTGGGATACCTTTTATACTATAATAAGTATGGATTTGGAATGAGGACAGGAAGTTTAGACGGGATTAAAAAGTGGGACAGTTAGTAGGAAATCATTTACACTTTTCTTAAAGCGGCGCAAGTCGTAAATCAAGCGTCCACCAGCTGTCGGAAACAACTTTAATGGGAGAGCATTCCACATTCGCGAGGTGCGAATTGAAAACGAATCTCCGAAGCTCGTTCTTTCACATCTGGGAATTTTTACGAAATATGGGTGTGACGTTGAAGCGGTACGTGTTTGGCGTGAGATTAAAACTATAAATTGAATAACAAATCATTTTGGTAAAAATCCTAAAAAGGGAGGTAATCCTCCTAAAGATAAAAGATTAAGGAATAGAGAAAATTTAATTTTTTTAGAGTAGAAAAATATTGAAAATATTTGGTTAATATGAAATATATTAAACATATTAAAAAAATTAATTATTGTTATAGACAAAAAACTATAAAATATAAAATAAATTATTCAAAGGTTTTCATTCAATAATATTGCTCTGAGTATTCATCCTAAATGATTAATAGAAGAAAAAGTATAATTTTTCGTAAGGATGTTTGATTTAATCCCCCTATAGGGCCTGCAATACCGGAGACAAAAATCAATACCGGTTTTCGGTATTGTATTTAAATAAATACCGGTATACCGGTATTGGTGATTTATTTAAAAATTTGAAAGAAATTGTATAAATTGATAATTTTTTTAATTAGTACAAAAAAAAAAACTTATGTTATAATTCAATTACAAAAAAATAAAAATACAACAAGAATAAAAAAATCAATTTTGCTTGGAAAGAAAATAACTTCTTAAAAAGAAAAGTGTGTCCAGGGAATCATCACTTAGGGATGACCTGATTTTGGAACAAATTTTTCCAGATGAGGAAAACACTCTTTCAGCCTCTACGCTGGTTGGCGGAATAGTGTTCAAATATTCATATGCTTTTTGTAAATTTATTCCTCGAAATCCTCCTTCTTCGAAAATAGCCATTTCTTTTTTAATAGTGTTGACGAAATTACCTGATTTTTTTGTAACATTGACACGGTTGAGTAACATTGACAACAAAGCTTATTAAAGTTGACATGATTTTTATAAGATTTATATAAGTTAAAGTAATATGTATGATTTAAATAAATTTCAAATGTATGATATTTTAAATACCGAAATATCGGAATTTATATGTCATAATACCGGTATTTCGGTTCCTCAGAATACCGGTATTCGGTATACCGGTATACCGGTATTGCAGGCCCTACCCCTAATGAACCAATTAATAAAGATATAACAATAATATATGTATATAAAGTGATAATAAATTAAATAAGAAATTAATATTAAAGGGGCAATTTTTTGTCAAGTTATTAAAATTCTAGAATTTATTCAAGATAGTCCTTCTATAACCCCCGGGAATCAGAAATGGAAAGGAGCAGCTCCTCTTTTTATTAATAAAGTAGATAAAATAGTTAAATTAATTAAGTTTAAGGAAATGCTATTGAGTATAGTTAATATATTATTTTTTAATATTAAGTTAATAATGGTAAATAAAAATACAGGGGAAGCTAAAGCTTGGGTTAGAAAATATTTCAGGGAACTTCTGTAGATTTTTAATTATTATGGTCATTTATCAAGGGAATAAACGCCAGTAAATTAATTTCTAATCCTATTCAAGCTCTTAACCAAGAATTAGCAGAAACTGTAATTAAAGTTCCTATTATTCAAATTATTAAAAATAGAATTTTCGATGAATTTTTTATAATTAAAAAGAAAAGGATTATAACCTTTATAAAAGAGGTATGACCCCTATAGCTTATTTTAGCTTATCTTTTTTTATGTTTTATTGTATGATGCACAAAAATTTTTGATATTTTTAGAAATGGTTTAATTCCATTAAATATAAATAATGAATATAAATTTTATATTATTTACTCTATCAAAGTAATCCTTTTGTCAGGCAATTCATTTTAAAAAAAAACAAGGAAATTGATCATATAGTAAAATTTTTTTTTTTTTTAATTTAATTTATATAAAATTTTTTATCACATTATTTATTTGATATTATAAAATATTAATATAATAGATAATTGTTTTTGATACTATTTTAAAAATAAATTTTAAAACATTAAAATAATTTTTTTTTGTAATTTAATAAATAAAAAATTATTATATATTTGTGTATATACATATATTTGTATATATATATATATATATATATATATATATATAAATATTTATATTATATAAATTAATTTAATGAAAAAAAAATAATATATGTATAAATTATTTAATTATATAAATATATCTATATGAATATAGTATACTTATATATATGTTAGTATATTAATATAAAAATTTATATTATTAATATTAAATATATATAAATTAAAAAAAAAAAAGTACTAAATATATAGATATCTTATAATTAATAAATATTTAATTAATAAATCA
>CAXFZM010000235.1:30122-78220 GCA_964007475.1 Hybos culiciformis
AGCTGGGATATTTATCTTTATTTCTTATGCCTACTACGTTTTTCAAACGATGTACAATCATATTTTGAATAAATAGTTCTGCCAACTCAAGTTGCCTGAAGATGCTCAACTGTGAAGTTGATGCCAAAAAAAAAAAAATTAAAATTACCCATAAACATTATTTTATTCTTAATTCTTTCCTAGTCAGGTAGGTATAGGTATAAAATACTTGTTGACATGCAACGTAAAAGATCGGTTGAAAGCTTAAATAAAGTTAGGTAGTTAGTTAGGAATATGGTGCATAAAAGGTTTCAAAAATTTGTTATTATGAATGACTAAAAAGTCAAAAACTAATTTTCGGTTACCTAAGTATAAGAAAAAAAAAAAAAAAATAAAGAGACAATTTTTTCAAGAATCTGGAGGGTTATTATGCATTACGATAGTACGCAAATATTTCACAAAAATCCTGGTAAATTTTCTAAAATCCAATTAATATTCCTTACCCTACCGGATTTAAAGTTACAATTATTTAGATGTCATAAAAAACGGCCCTTGATACAAACTCATAGTTGAATTTGAATATTCATTATACCTATTCATTTTTATTTTAAAAAGAATTTAAAAAAAAATTTAAAAAAAAATATTTATTGGTAGGTATTTTTTATAAAAATTTATTTTTCTTTAAAATTAAAAAAAACTAAATAAAGTAAATAAAGAAAAAATTAAAATGTAAATAAACAACAAAATTGACAACTTGAATTAAAATTTAAATCAACGCCAACTCTAAATTGCCAATAAAAAATCGCAAAATAATGGGAAGATATTGCTATAAATAAATAAGATACATTTCGTGAATTCAGCAACATACATGAATTACTTGAACAAAAGGGTCAATTGAAGTGGGACTTCCGACCTGGGAATAAAATCCAGTGATTGGAAAACATGAAGTGGACCTTAGGCCAACCTTGTACAAAGTGGCATCATTGCGAATTCACGGGAAGGGTTCCAAAATTGGAAGTCTCTGTCCATTTTCTGCAAATTTCTAAGTTTTTTTTTAATAAAATAGTCATTTTGAATATCCCCGACGGCACCGAATTAAATTCCGATGGTTGGAGAATGTGGAAGGGACCTTAGGCCAAGCTTGTACCAAGTGGCATGGATGCCAATAGACTGGAAGGGTTCGAACAGTCAAGGTGTCCATGCATTTTCTGGTAATTTTAAATTTTTTTTTAATAAAATGGTCAATTTAAATATCCCCGACGGCACCGAATTAAATTCCGATGGTTGGAGAATGTGGAAGGGACCTTAGGCCAAGCTTGTACCAAGTGGCATGGATGCCAATAGACTGGAAGGGTTCGAACAGTCAAGGTGTCCATGCAATTTTCTGGTAATTTCTAAAAATTTTTTTAATAAAATGGTCATTTTGAATACCCCCGACGGCACCGAATTAAATTCCGATGGTTGGAGAATGTGGAAGGGACCTTAGGCCAAGGTTGTACCAAGTGGCATAGATGCCAATAGACTGGTAGAGTTCCAAAATTCGAAGTCTCTGTCCATTTTCTGCAAATTTCTAAATTTTTTTTTAATAAAATAGTCATTATGAATATCCCCGACGGCACCGAATTAAATTCCGATGGTTGCAGAATGTGGAAGGGACCTTAGGCCAAGCTTGTACCAAGTGGCATGGATGCCAATAGACTGGAAGGGTTCGAACAGTCAAGGTGTCCATGCATTTTCTGGTAATTTTAAATTTTTTTTTAATAAAATGGTCAATTTGAATATCCCGACGGCACCGAATTAAATTCTGATGGTTGGAGAATTTGGAAGGGACCTTAGGCCAAGCTTGTACCAAGTGGCATGGATGCCAATAGACTGGAAGGGTTCGAACAGTCAAGGTGTCCATGCATTTTCTGGTAATTTTAAATTTTTTTTTAATAAAATGGTCAATTTGAATATCCCCGACGGCACCGAATTAAATTCCGATGGTTGGAGAATGTGGAAGGGACCTTAGGCCAAGCTTGTACCAAGTGGCATGGATGCCAATAGACTGGAAGGATTCGAACAGTCAAGGTGTCCATGCAATTTTCTGGTAATTTCTAAATTTTTTTTTAATAAAATGGTCATTTTGAATACCCCCGACGGCACCGAATTAAATTCCGATGGTTGGAGAATGTGGAAGGGACCTTAGGCCAAGCTTGTACCAAGTGGCATGGATGCCAATAGACTGGAAGGGTTCGAACAGTCAAATTTTTTTTTAATAAAATGGTCATTTTGAATATCCCCGACGGCACCGAATTAAATTCCGATGGTTGGAGAATGTGGAAGGGACCTTAGGCCAAGCCTGTACCATGTGGCATGGATGCCAATAGATTGGTAGGGTTCGATCAGTCAAGGTGTCCATGCATTTTCTGGTAATTTTAAATTTTTTTTTAATAAAATGGTCAATTTGAATATCCCCGACGGCACCGAATTAAATTCCGATGGTTGGAGGCCAAGGTTGTACCAAGTGGCATGGATGCCAATAGAATGGTAGGGTTCCAAAATTCGAAGTCTCTGTCCATTTTCTGCAAATTTCTAAATTTTTTTTTAATAAAATAGTCATTATGAATATCCCCGACGGCACCGAATTAAATTCCGATGGTTGCAGAATGTGGAAGGGACCTTAGGCCAAGCTTGTACCAAGTGGCATGGATGCCAATAGACTGGAAGGGTTCGAACAGTCAAGGTGTCCATGCAATTTTCTGGTAATTTCTAAATTTTTTTTTAATAAAATGGTCATTTTGAATATCCCCGACGGCACCGAATTAAATTCCGATGGTTGGAGAATGTGGAAGGGACCTTAGGCCCAGCTTGTACCAAGTGGCATGGATGCCAATAGACTGGAAGGGTTCGAACAGTCAAGGTGTCCATGCAATTTTCTGGTAATTTCTAAATTTTTTTTTAATAAAATGGTCATTTTGAATATCCCCGACGGCACCGAATTAAATTCCGATGGTTGGAGAATGTGGAAGGGACCTTAGGCCAAGCTTGTACCAAGTGGCATGGATGCCAATAGACTGGAAGGGTTCGAACAGTCAAGGTGTCCATGCAATTTTCTGGTAATTTCTAAATTTTTTTTTAATAAAATGGTCATTTTGAATATCCCCGACGGCACCGAATTAAATTCCGATGGTTGGAGAATGTGGAAGGGACCTTAGGCCAAGCTTGTACCAAGTGGCATGGATGCCAATAGACTGGAAAAGTTCGAACAGTCAAGGTGTCCATGCAATTTTCTGGTAATTTCTAAATTTTTTTTTAATAAAATGGTCATTTTGAATATCCCCGACGGCACCGAATTAAATTCCGATGGTTGGAGAATGTGGAAGGGACCTTAGGCCAAGCTTGTACCAAGTGGCATGGATGCCAATAGACTGGAAGGGTTCCAAAATTCGAAGTCTCTGTCCATTTTCTGCAAATTTCTAAATTTTTTTTTAATAAAATAGTCATTATGAATATCCCCGACGGCACCGAATTAAATTCCGATGGTTGGAGAATGTGGAAGGGACCTTAGGCCAAGCTTGTACCAAGTGGCATGGATGCCAATAGACTGGAAGGGTTCGAACAGTCAAGGTGTCCATGCAATTTTCTGGTAATTTCTAAATTTTTTTTTAATAAAATGGTCATTTTGAATATCCCCGACGGCACCGAATTAAATTCCGATGGTTGGAGAATGTGGAAGGGACCTTAGGCCACGCTTGTACCAAGTGGCATGGATGCCAATAGACTGGTAGGGTTCCAAAATTCGAAGTCTCTGTCCATTTTCTGCAAATTTCTAAATTTTTTTTTAATAAAATAGTCATTATGAATATCCCCGACGGCACCGAATTAAATTCCGATGGTTGGAGAATGTGGAAGGGACCTTAGGCCAAGCTTGTACCAAGTGGCATGGATGCCAATAGACTGGAAGGGTTCGAACAGTCAAGGTGTCCATGCAATTTTCTGGTAATTTCTAAATTTTTTTTTAATAAAATGGTCATTTTGAATATCCCCGACGGCACCGAATTAAATTCCGATGGTTGGAGAATGTGGAAGGGACCTTAGGCCAAGCTTGTACCAAGTGGCATGGATGCCAATAGACTGGAAGGGTTCGAACAGTCAAGGTGTCTATGCATTTTCTGGTAATTTAAAATTTTTTTTTAATAAAATGGTCAATTTGAATATCCCCGACGGCACCGAATTAAATTCCGATGGTTGGAGAATGTGGAAGGGACCTTAGGCCAAGCTTGTACCAAGTGGCATGGATGCCAACAGACTGGAAGGGTTCCAAAATTCGAAGTCTCTGTCCATTTTCTGCAAATTTCTAAATTTTTTTTTAATAAAATAGTCATTATGAATATCCCGGACGGCACCGAATTAAATTCCGATGGTTGGAGAATGTGGAAGGGACCTTAGGCCAAGCTTGTACCAAGTGGCATGGATACCAATAGACTGGAAGGGTTCGATCAGTCAAGGTGTCCATGCATTTTCTGGTAATTTTAAATTTTTTTTTAATAAAACGGTCATTTTGAATATCCCCGACAGCACCGAATTAAATTCCGATGGTTGGAGAATGTGGAAGGGACCTTAGGCCAAGCTTGTACCAAGTGGCATGGATGCCAATAGACTGGAAGGGTTCGAACAGTCAAGGTGTACATGCATTTTCTGGTAATTTTAAATTTTTTTTTAATAAAATGGTCAATTTGAATATCCCCGACGGCACCGAATTAAATTCCGATGGTTGGAGAATGTGGAAGGGACCTTAGGCCAAGCTTGTACCAAGTGGCATGGATGCCAATAGACTGGAAGGGTTCGAACAGTCAAGGTGTCCATGCAATTTTCTGGTAATTTCTAAATTTTTTTTTAATAAAATGGTCATTTTGAATATCCCCGACGGCACCGAATTAAATTCCGATGGTTGGAGAATGTGGAAGGGACCTTAGGCCAAGCTTGTACCAAGTGGCATGGATGCCAATAGACTGGAAGGGTTCGAACAGTCAAGGTGTCCATGCAATTTTCTGGTAATTTCTAAATTTTTTTTTAATAAAATGGTCATTTTGAATATCCCCGACGGCACCGAATTAAATTCCGATGGTTGGAGAATGTGGAAGGGACTTTAGGCCAAGCTTGTACCAAGTGGCATGGATGCCAATAGACTGGAAGGGTTCGAACAGTCAAGGTGTCCATGCAATTTTCTGGTAATTTCTAAATTTTTTTTTTAATAAAATGGTCATTTTGAATATCCCGACGGCACCGAATTAAATTCCGATGGTTGGAGAATGTGGAAGGGACCTTAGGCCAAGCTTGTACCAAGTGGCATGGATGCCAATAGACTGGAAGGGTTCGAACAGTCAAGGTGTCCATGCAATTTTCTGGTAATTTCTAAATTTTTTTTTAATAAAATGGTCATTTTGAATATCCCCGACGGCACCGAATTAAATTCCGATGGTTGGAGAATGTGGAAGGGACCTTAGGCCAAGCTTGTACCAAGAGGCATGGATGCCAATAGACTGAAAGGGTTCCAAAATTCGAAGTATCTGTGCATTTTCTGTAAATTTAAAAAAACAAAAATTTAAATTATTAATTGCTACATGACTTCTGACCTGACTTCCAGGGATTGGAACATGTGAAGTGGACCTTAGGCCAACCTTGCAGAAAGTGGTATCAATGCGAATTCACGGGAAGGGCCAGAATTGAAGGTTGCTGTTGAATCTATCTACCATAATTCTAATTTTCATATGAATGCATTAAAAATTTTAATAAAATTTAAAATTATATAAATTTTACAAGAAAATAATTTCGACCCTTCCCAGGTTGAAAGATTATAACTATGGAGCCCAAATTCTGAGAATATTATGATTGAATAACTTCAAATAATTTTTTTTTTATAAAATTTAATTTTTACTTGACCAAAAATAAGTCATCACGAAATCTCATAAACCTAAAAATTAGTAATGCTTTATTAACCATGCGTTTAAAAGCATGCGTTTAAAAATTTAATATCTATTAGAAAACATTTTACTTCTGAAATATTAGCTTTCAAGTTCTGTGACATCTTTTCCATAAAACAATAATAAAAGAAAATATTGCAATAAATTGTAATCGTGAGATAATTCGTAAATGACCTGTTTAGGACTTAGGTATCTACCAAAAAATAAAACTAAACAATATTAATAAATAAAAAATTTATATATTTTAAACTAAAACATAGATTTCGTTTTATTTTTTATTCTTCATGATAAATAGCGAACCCCATTAATACATAAAGATCGTGCATAAATTTACTTAAATCACCCTTTGGGTAAGTTTTTAAATTATTAAAACTAGTCAGCCCGTAGAATAGTAAATTATAATTGATTTAACATTTATTTAATACTTAATGAAATACAAACAAACACTGATCATCTTGTTCCAATAATTAATTTTGAAATATTTCATGAAACACAATCTTTTTGGCCATAAAATGGTTATTAGTTTTTTTCGTGAATATTTTTAAAATTCTCTTATCCAAAACCCTTGAGAAAATTCATGATCTTCTAAAAAACATGTGTGAATAGGACACACGGAAGAAATGAAACTTCATGTATGCGAGATTGTCACTGTATTTTCGATTTTGTTCTGAGCCATTGCAGAGTGGGTTATTGAGCTGCTGAGCTAAAAAGAGGGGTCCCAATCTTTTGTGACGCAATTTTTGTGTATAATCATTTTCTCTTTTTATGTACCAAATTTGAACGTAATCGGACGAACTTTTGAAGCCCTCCCCCAGGGAAGGTCGCTGGGTAGGGAGCCCATAAATTTTTTGTTACGAAATTTTTGTGTTTAATCATTTCCTCGTTTTATGCACAAAATTTGAATGACAACGGACGAACTTTTGAAGTCCTCCCCCTGGGGAGGTCGCTGGGTAGGAGGCCAATCAAATTTTAAAATAGCCTAAAACAACCCCCGACCTGACCACTGGCTTTGAATGTATTCAAGAATTCAATGGGATACAGATGTTCACTTTCTTGAACTAGGAAATCAAATTTGTTATGAAAACTCAACAAAAAATATGTTTTTTTGTAATTTTTGCAAATTTCCCCCCATGGTGGGGGGATGGAAATAAGGCCGCAGGAAATAAGGCCGCGACGTTTTTTTGTTGCGGTCTTATTTCATTTTGAAAAATGAAATAAGGCCGCGAAGATTTTTTCGCGGCCTTATTTCGTTTTTCAAAATGAAATAAGGCCGCGAAAAAATCCTCGCGGTCTTATTTAATTTTGAAAAATGAAATAAGACCGCAAAAAATTCCTCGCGGCCTTATTTCGTTTTGAAAAATGAAATAAAACAATTATTCGGAGGGCTAATTTCATTTTTATAAATGAAATAAAGCCGCGTAATCTTGTGAGGTGAGCGTAATCTTGTGAGGTGAGCTAGCCGCAAATCCCACTGATCAACCGCCCGCCCGCCGCCCTGCTGCCCCCTGCCCTGTGTGCTCACCTCACAAGATTACGCGGCCTTATTTCGTTTTTCAAAATGAAATAAGGCCGCCGAAAAAATCCTCGCGGCCTTATTTCATTTTTCAAAATGAAATTAGCCCTCCGATTAATTTTTTTTTTGTCGCGGTCTTATTTCATTTTTCAAAACGAAATAAGGCCGCGAGGAATTTTATGCGGTCTTATTTCATTTTTCAAAACGAAATAAGGCCGCGAAGAATTTTATGCGGTCTTATTTCATTTTTCAAAATGAAATAAGACCGCAACAAAAAACCTATCGCGGCCTTATTTCCCGCGGCCTTATTTCACTGCGCCCCCGTGGTGTATATCGCGTCGTGGTAAAACAATTTTGCACTTTTTTAATTTTTAACTTGACCAAATGTCTTAAATAAGCTCAATAGATAGTGCTTCTCTCGAAAGTTTTTTGTTATGAATAAAATATACCACGTATTTCGTAAAAATAAGTATGTAGAATAAATTACAATAACAAACTGCAATAGCAAAATAGATTACAATAACGAAATACATACAATAAGAACACATTCAAAAATTTTAATTTTTTTGTTAAGTAAAAGTTTTGAAATGATCCACCAGAAAGGCTGGATGGTGTCTATGGTTTTTATGGACATTATCATAAATATAGCGACACCTATTGGAATTTACATTAAATATAAAAATTAAAAATGTAAAAATATTTGTTGCGATTACCACCAGGAGCCATGTGTTGAAGATTTGTTATTGTTTTGTATGAGGCTTCGGAGAAATCGTTTTGCCTTTATATTTATCATAAATATAGCGACACCTATTGGAATTTTTTTTAAGCTTCGGAGAAATCGTTTTGCCTTTATATATATTAAGATTTTATTCAATATGATTTTTTCAAATTATCAACATTTGAATAAAATAAATGAACATCTTTATCCAATTGTGGATGATTACCCATTAAATCTTCATTAAAAACAACTACTAGCGGTTTAACAAGTTGTAATACTTCTTTACGTGTTCCAGGTTCCAGCAGCGGCATGACTAATAACTAGATCAACGTTTTTTTTATCATCCATAATGTTGGGCTTCATACGATAATCATCAACACAAATTCCTAAAAAAAAGAAGAAAAATTAGAATTAGACTATAACTACAAAAACACCAGACTACTTTCGCCTTCATGGTATCATAGCCGAAACCTCAAATGCGGGAAAAATACTCAAATTGAATATGTGGGTAGTTTCCTAGATTTTCCCTGCTACAACTACCTGAGCCCACACTGCCTTTCTGTGTAGTTAGGAATATTTAATACTGAAAGCTTCTCTTGATGGTTTGACGAAGTAAAGTTCCAAAATTAGAGGAAGTTCCAAAATTAAATCATGATATTTATTTTCTTCCCATAGTGTTCTCATGCTCATAATAAAAAATCGGAACGATGTTTTACCTCATCAGATTTACTATTCGCTTTTTTTTCTTCAAATGAATTTCTAAAAATAAATGTGTGGGTAGTTTCCTAGATTTTCCCTGCTACAACTACCCACACTGCCTTTCTGCGTAGTTAGGAATATTTAATACTGAAAGCTTCTCTTGGTGGTTTGACGAAGTAAAGTTCCAAAATTAGAGGAAGTTCCAAAATTAAATCATGATATTTATTTTCTTCCCATAGTATTCTCATGCTCATAATAAAAAATCGGAACGATGTTTTACCTCATCAGATATACTATTCGCTTTTTTTTCTTCAAATGAATTTCTAAAAATAAATATCTGAACCAAATCCAATTACAATCAATATCTTACCGTATCGGATATAAAATTTCTAATTATTTTCCTTCATTGCATACAATAAATAAAGGTGCTGGTTCTGGATCTGGATTTTATAAAAAGGGTTAGGGTTGGCCCTGGCCATAGTTCATAGTTTTTGAATATTTAAAAAACAATTAAAAAAAAAAAATTATATTTTCATTTCATCAAAATTTTATTTTTCTTTAATTTTAAAAGAATAAAGAAAAAATCAAAATGTAAATAAACAACAAAATTGACAACTTGAATTAAAATTTAAATCAACGCCAACTCTAAATTGCCAATAAAAAATCGCAAAATGATACGAAGATGTTGCAATAAATAAATAAGATACATTTCGGGAACTCAGCAACATACATGAATTACTTGAACAAAAGGGTCAATTGCTACATGACTTCCGACCTGGGAATAAAATCCAGGGATTGGAACATGTGAAGTGGACCCTAGACCAACCTTGTGCAAAGTGGCATCAATGCGAATTCACGGGAAGGGTTCAAAAAGTCAAGGTGTCCATACATTTTTTAATAAAAGGGTTAATGCAGAGGGACCTCCGACCTGGGAATAAAATCCAGTGATTGGAAAATGTGAAGTTTACCTTAGGCCAACCTTGTACAAAGTGGCATCAATGCGAATTCAGGGGAAGGGTCAATTAAATGAAGGGTTACATAAAGGTCCACAGTTCCCACTATAAAAAAAGCATTTCTTTTCTACTGAATAATAAATTTTGGATGCAGAATTATAATAAATTAGTTATTTTAATCAATATAGTTCTTTTAGAGCCTAAAAATGGGGTTTTTAATTAAAAAAATGAAAAAAAAAAAATATTATTGGAAAATGTTGCGCAACATTCGGCAAATGTTGCAGAAAATGTTGCGCATCTTTGGCTGACACATGTTGAAAAATCTTTGGGTAACTTCACCCATATTATTTCTCTTACTTTATTCACTTTAATTGAAAAAATTATTCAAACATTGGAACATTTCATACCATAGAGTTGGAAATAGATCTTATTTTATACAACAAATTTTTATAAGTTTTTTTTTAATTTTCTTGAATGATTCTTTCAGGTTTAATAAATTAATCGAAATATTTTACTAATCTGACAGTAAATAAACCCAATCTGGAATGAATTATTAAAATGATATAATAATTTATTCCTTTCATAAGGCATAATATAACCTAGAATCTAGAATAAATCAAACAAAAGAAGGAGTAAACCGTGAGAAATTTTGGAATAAATGATGCTTATGTAATGAATGGTATATACCACTAACCCCCAGGTTAGACTGGATTTTTTTACTATCTTGACGAAGATAGTAGTTGAATGTATCGGTGAAATTTTATTACTTTATTAATTGTCAATTTACTATCTTCTCTACTAGCAGGATTTAAATCAAGACAGTTGAGAAGATAGTTATTGGATAGTCACAGTCAGAAAACAAGAACAAATATTTTTTTTTTACTTTAACAATACAAAATTAAAAATTGTATGTCTTGTTTTTTTTTTATCAGTGTACTAAAAAAAAAAAACAAAAAAATTTAATACAAAAAAATGAAAACATGATAAAAATCTTGATAGAAATCAGGATAGTAAAAAGACACTTAATCAACTATCTTCTTACAAACACAGATAAAAAACACATACAATGATCAGTTTACTATCCAGTTTACTATCCAGTCTAATCTCTGCGTAAGGAAGATTAAATTATTCCTTCATTACAGAATAATATATACTTCAAAATTATTAAATTAAGAAAATTAACTGAAAAATAGTTTTTGATGAATATGTAAAGAGCAAAACAAACTAATCCTGCATAAATTATCGTTTTAAATTTAAATTAATAAAAAAAGAGCGCAAGTTTTAGTAAGAAAAATCCGATAGTGATTTCGACAATTCCACAGATACTTGTACCTATGTTGAGAGCTGTTCATATAAGGTAGAAAGATCTGCCGAATTATTGAGATACTACAGGCGTGGATGTAATGCAAAAGCAATGCGTTTTTCTTACTTGGACTTGCTTTTTTAATAATTTAAATTTGGAACGATAATTTATCCAGAAGTAATTTGTTTTGCTCTTCACATTTTCATCACAAGAACTATTTTCCAATTATTTTTCTTAATTTGATAATTTTGAGGTATATTATTCTCACCAAAAAGTATATTCCAGCATTATAAGCTCCGCAAAATTCTGAAAGGGATAACATATTGCTGTATCCATAAACTCAAAGTGCCTGTAAATGAAATAAAAATGTATCATTTATTTTATTTAAAAATTATTTTATTTGATTTTAAGTTAGTTAATTATTATTTTCTAAATAATATATATTATTCAATTTGATAAAAGTTTACAAAATACAGATGAACAGTTTTATTGTAATTTTTGACTCATTTTAATAAACTGCACAAGTTTTAAATGAGTATAAATTACAAAGGAAACTTCTGAGCATTAATTATATGAATGTTTTTAGATTTATATAATTTCGATTAGAATGTGTTGAAAAATTTGTTTTTCTCTACAAAACTCCTTTCTTTTGTTTATTGTTACAGGAATATTGGACACACTTTTCAATTGTAGAAAAAGCGTTAATTGATCCGCTAATACTAACTTTCCAAATTCTGTTGTCACTCTTCTTACGGACAGCGTTTAAGGATTTAGAAATACGAATTTTTTTTCAGTTCTGAAAATAAATAAAAAAAAAAGAATTTTAAAAAAAGCAAAAATACAATGTTAGATTAAACTCAATTGCAAAAACTACAAAAAAAAAATATTTTACCTAAATTACTTGAAAAGTTTTTGATAATTTCCATTACAGGCCATTACAGGATTCAGAAATTTGAATTTTTGAATTCTGCAAATAAAATATAAAAAAAAAGAATTTGAAAAAAGAAAAAATACAACATATATTAGCTGCGTTAGATTAGACTCAATTGAAATATATCTGAATTGCTGAATTTTACCTGAATTGTATTCGTTCCGAAACTCGAGAAATTATTCAAGATTATTGAATTACGTCAGTTCTTTGCACAGCACAACACTGAAGCTAAATTCTGGAATAGAAGCAAATATGAAATATTTTTGCGAACAATCCAATATTGTATGAAAAAAATTACCTTTGATTCTCTACACTCATTTAAAAAACGAATTATCTCGGATGCCAATTTGTTTTCCAAAAATTTCGTTAAAATATTGTACAACGTTACAAACGTTACAAAATTTTTTAGAAAAAATTCAACTATTAATGGATATATAATGTGTTCAAGTTGAATTCTAGATCTACTTCATCAAACTTTTACCTTTTGGGAAAATAAAATAATAAAAAAAATTTAAATTTCTGCAACAAATTAATAAATTCCATAATAAAATAAAAAATATTTTAAAATTTTTAGCTTTTCTTACCTCGTGATTTTTTTAACTTTTGATATCTAATAAATTTGTTCGGTTTTTTTTTATTATTATTTAAAATGCACAATTATTTTTTAAATCTGGAAAAATAAATTTCAAAAAATGTTAATTATTGAAAAGAATAATTATTCAAAAAACGTATCTATTTTTTTTAATTAAATAAATTAAATTTTCTATTTTATTTTTTCAACCTTAACACCTTTAGACTGTACTAATGCTTCGAATTGACTAATTTCTATAGGTATATAATTCTTTTTGTGGAATAAATTAATAAAAGAATTATTCTGTATTTTTAAACTTTTATTCTAATTTTTTTATGATTGGTTCCAATTTTTTAATAAATTATTAATTTTTGTTTCAATATTTCAAAAATCAATCGAATTAAGATTTTTTTGGAATAAATTCAACCTTTTAAATTTACTGAAATTAACAAAGAAATTAACAAGTTATTCCATTAAGGGAATCATTTTTAAAGTTGTTCTTTAGACTTTAATAATTTCTTCCAACGTTTAACATAATTTATAAAATATAAACTCGAATGAGTAATCTTTTTAAATAGGAGTGGAAAACCTGTGAGTAATGACTGATAGTTTGGCGGGCCAAAAGAGATATTGACATATTGAGCATGTAAAAATATTTTACCCATTGAAAAAACGTTATTAATATAAAAAAATTATTATAAATGTATAATTAAATATCTTAGTATATATACATTTTTATACATTTCTGATAGAAATGTACTGATCAATTCTTCTTCGGTGTCCAGTTCTAATTTTATTCCTAAAAATAAAAATTAAAGATACGAATTTTATTTGAACGTTTCTTAAAAGCTAATTCTATATATTATTAGTTTGTAGCAGTTATTTCTGGAAGTTCTTTTTGGTGTAAATAAACATTTATGTATCTTATCAGATTCCAATTTTTAGCATTTCAGACTGAAATCCGAATTATTCTTAAATTTTTTTAAGACTTTAGATTACTTTTTAACCCAGTTTCGTGACGTTCAAATCACGATGATGGGATATGAATCTATAAGACAACAAAATATTTTTGTTTTTATTATTGTCTATCAAATTTATCAAAAAAATCAAAGTTTTGTGTGGCGGTCGATTTAGATTATCTGAAAATTTTTATTTGAACAAGGTTGCGCTTAACCCCATATTGTACTTTATAATACCATAAAACTTCTAAGACAAAATTTTTTTTTAATTTTTTGATCGTGTCAAATTAAATTTAATAGACGCATTTTTGTTATAATTGAGACAGACTTGTATTTGTTATTATCAATATAATTTTGGTAATTTTGGACGGGTAACAAATTTTAACATTGACGTTTAAAATAACGGCGTTCCCTTATTTATGTTAAAAAAATGGATACCAAATTTTTAAAAAAGAATAATTTCTTTTCATGATTAATATCAAAAAAAAAACCCAAGAATTCGAACAAAAAAAAATTAATTTATTAAATTATTTGAATAATCCAAGCAACTACATATCTTAAATTATACCTACTTATGGAAAGACATCAATCCTATTATTTTTATGAAAAAAACAGATTATAAACTATTCTGTGATAGGAATATTTTCTTAAATAAAAAGTGAATAAATTATAGGTCTTGTCTCGTATAATTTATTAAAAAATTTTATTGATTTCTGAAAATACGAAAAATGTATGGTTTTATGGAATAAATCCTTCCATAATTATCGTAAAATATGTTATTTTGAGAATAAAACTACATTTTATTAAAAATGCAAACACAAGAATAGTTTAATCACAGAAAGGAGTAATTACTAATTTTATAAACTTTTTTAGCTATGGAATAAATTATTAAACTAAATTGGAATATTTTATTTTGGAATAATATTTGTCAAATTTTTTATAGTTTATTAAAATATGTCATGGTTCGTGACATTTTGGAGTAAATTGAATCATTGTTTTATTATTTTATGACATGCGAAAATTATGACATACGATGGAATGATTACTGCCACTTTTATTTCTCTCTGTGTAATCACTTTTTATAATTTGAAAATATTTGAATATTTACAGCTCTGACATTAATCACCTTATTTTTTTATTCACGTTTATGTTATTCAGCCTTTCTAATAAATCAGTATGAAAATAATTTTATTCTAAAAATAAATTATAATAATTTTTACATAAATTTATACTTAATACTATCTTTTTTTTCAATTTTTGGGTTATTAATTATTAGAATAATATTTTTTATTATATAAAATAAGGCTTTAAGTTAAATTAAACTAATAGCCTTCAAAGTTATAAATATAAGTAAATATTCTTTTAAGCCTTAATAAAAATTATTACTTTAGAATTGCCGTCTAATATCATATTTGTGTATTGACGATGAAGCTAATTTTAATGATTAAAGAGTTATTTAACCCATAAATAAATTTACAATTTATTACCTATAATTCAGTAATTTAATCGCAACAATGATTATTTTCGACTAACCATAAAGATATTAGAACACTATATTTTATTTTTGGAGCATGATCAGCGATAGTAGGAACTTCTCTAAGAATTCTAGTATGAGCTGAATTAGGTCATCCAGGGGCATTAATTGGAGATGACCAAATTTATAATGTAATTGTAACAGCCCATGCTTTTGTTATAATTATTGTTTTTAGTAATACCTCTTATAATTGGAGGATTTGGTAATTGATTAGTGCCATTGATATTAGGAGCCCCTCATATAGCTTTTCTCCGGATAAATAACATACGTTTATGAATATTACCTCCTTCACTAACTCTTTTTTAGCAAGTAGTATAGTAGAAAACGGACCTGGAACAGGATGAACAGTTTACCCCCCATTATCCGCAGGAATCGCTCATGGTGGGGCATCTGTTGATTTAGCAATTTTTTCTTTACTTTTAGTAGGAATTTCCTCAATCTTAGGTGCAGTTAATTTCATTACTAGACGGTCACCCGGAATTTCCTTTGACCGTATACCCTATTTGTTTGATCGGTAGTTATTACAGCAATTCTTTTACTTTTATCACTTCCTGTTTCAGCCGGAGCTATCACAATATTATTAACTGATCGAAATTTAAATCCATCCTTCTTTGACCCCGCGGGAGGAGGAGACCCTATTTTATACCAACATTTATTTTGATTTTTTCGACATCCTGAAGTTTATATTCTAATTTTACCGGGATTCGGAATAATTTCACACATTATTAGACAAGCAAGAGGAAAAAAGGAAACTTTGGATCTTTAGGAATAATTTATGCAATATCAGCTATTGGTTTATTAGGGTTTATTGTATGAGCTCACCATATATTTACAGTAAGAATAGATGTAGATACTCGAGCTTATTTTACATCAGCTACAATAATCATTGCGGTTCCTACTGGAATTAAAATTTTTAGCTGATTAGCTACCCTTCACGGATCTCAATTAAGATACTTCCCAGCTATTCTATGATCGTTAGGATTTGTTTTCTTATTTACAGTAGGTGGATTAACTGGGGTAGTGTTAGCTAATTCCTCTGTTTATATTACTGTACACGATACTTATTATGTTGTGGCCCACTTTCACTATGTTTTATCAATAGGGGCTGTATTTGCAATTATAGCGGGGTTTGTCCACTGATACCCATTATTTACAGGACTAACTATTAATAATAGAACGTTAAAATCTCAATTTTTAATTATATTTATCGGAGTAAATTTAACATTTTTCACGCAACATTTTTTAGGGTTGGCCGGTATACCTCGTCGATATTCAGATTACCCTGATGCATATACTACTTGAAATGTAGTATCAACAATTGGATCTTCAATTTCTTTATTAGAAATTTCATATTTTATTTTTATCATTTGAGAAAGAATAATTAGAAAACGTTCAGTAATTTACCCCCTTCAATTAAATTCATCTATTGAATGATACCAAAATATTCCTCCAGCAGAACACAGATATTCAGACTTACCTTTACTAAATAATTTCTAATATGGTTGATTAATGCAATGGATTTAAGCTCCATATATAAAGGTTTTATTTCTTTTATTAGAATTCTCACTAATGGTAACTTGATCAAACCTTAATTTACAAGATAGAGCTTCACCTTTAATAGAACAATTAATTATTTTTCATGATCATGTATTATTATTTCTTATTATAATTACAATTTTAGTATAAGATATTTAATGTTTATATTATTACACGGACAAACAATTGAAATTATTTGAACCATTTTACCACCAATTATTTTATTATTTATTGCACTTCCTTCATTACGATTATTGTACTTATTAGATGAAATTAATGAAACAATAATTACTTTAAAAACAATTGGCCATCAATCATACTGAAGATATGAATACTCCGATTTTTTAGACATTGAATTTGATTCCTACATAATTCCAACAAATGAATTAAATCTAAGAAACTTTCGACTACCAGATGTTGATAATCGTTTTATACTTCCCATAAACTCTCAAATTCGAATTTTAATTACAGCCGCTGATGTAATTCACTCATGAACAGTTCCTGCTGTAGGTGTAAAAGTAGATGGTACACCTGAACGATTAAATCAAACTAATTTCTTAATTAACCGCCCAGGTTTATTTTTTGCCCAATGTTCGGCGCAAACCATAGCTTCATACCTATTGTAATTGAAAGAATCCCAACAAACTACTTTATTAAATGAATTTCCTCTATAAACTAATTAACTTATTATTAATATATACGCATACAAATAATATCTAACTTCAAAATAAATTTTAAATTAACCTATCAATTAAACTATCCTTATACATAAAAATACATATATAAAATATGTATAAATCATTAGATGGCTGAAACCAAGCACTGGTCTCTTAGAATGTCAACCTAAAATTATCAAATATTGATATTTTTTAATTCCACAAATAGGTTGATTAAATTTATTTATTATATTTTCTATTATTATATTTTTTATTATTTTAGGCCTTTTGATGATCCCATCTTTCTATTGATTTAAACCTTCCCGTCATCAAATTATTTGAGTTCAGATTATTAATACCCTACATAAAGATTTAAAACACTTTTAGGACCTCCAGGACACCAAGGGAGAACTTTCATTTTTATTTCATTATTTTCTTTAATTATATTTAATAATTTTTTAGGATTATTCCCATATATTTTTACTAGAACAAGTCATATAACTCTAACTTTAGCTTTAGCACTACCTCTTTGAGTTTCTTTTATAATGTATGGTTGAATTAACCATACCCAACATGTATTCGCCCATCTAGTTCCCCAAGGAACTCCTAGTGTATTAATACCTTTTATAGTTTGTATTGAAACAATTAGAAACGTTATTCGCCCAGGTACTTTAGCAGTTCGATTAGCAGCAAATATAATTGCCGGCCACTTATTACTTACTTTATTAGGAAATACAGGGCCTTCTATATCATATATTATAGTTTCTATTTTATTGTTTTGGCAAATTATTGCTATTGCTATTATTCAATCTTATGTGTTTGCTGTTTTAAGCACACTATTCTCTAGTGAAGTAAATTAATACTATTAATGTCAACACATAGTAACCACCCCTTTTACCTAGTAGATTATAGCCCCTGACCCTTAACTGCGGCTATCGGAGCTATAACAACAGTATCTGGTTTAGTTAAATGATTCCATCAATATGATATTTCATTATTTTTGTTAGGAAATCTTATTACCCTATTAACTATATATCAATGATGACGATATATCTCTCGAGAAGGAACTTTTCAAGACCTTCACACCTACCAAGTAACTATTGGTTTACACACTCGAAAAAAAACTCTCATATGAGATGCAATAACGCCTCATAGGGATCCACTTTTTCTTGATTCTTAATTCGAAGCAATTTACGTTTAAAAATATTTTACAATGTATCTTGATATTAATTTAGATTTAAGATAACATCATTTTCTTATGAGATATTTTTATAGTAGATTACAATACATGTTAAGAAAATTTGTTATTCTTGCGAGTTGTGTATACACACAAACACATAGACACGAGTCATGTTTATATCACGAGACCGAAGGTCGAGTTATATAATATTGACGAGTGTCTATGTGTTTGTGTGTATACACAACGAGCTGTATAACAAATTTGATTAACATGTATTGTATACTGCTTTAATGTGCATGGGAGAGGGAGTTGAAAACAATACATTTACAATGAAAAAAATAAACAAAAATGTTCAAAATGAAGCAAGGAAATAAAATTTAATTAATACGGAAGTAAATTTATTTCTCGAAATGATTTCAAACCGGATGATTTAAGATCAGCTAATTCCTAAAATATTAAAAAAAAATTAGTAATTTTTCCAAAAAAAATTATTCATTTTCTTTTTTGCAAAAAAAAAAATTGAATAATTTTTTTTTAGACAAATTACTAATTTTTTTTTAGAAAAATTACTAATTTTTTTTTTTATTATTTTAGGAACTAATGGTCTTCTTAAATTTTATTTTTAATTATTAAAAAAAATAATAATAATTTTTTAATTATTTTTTTTTATAATTAAAAATAAAATCAAATAATAATTATATAATTATAATTTATATTTACAATAAATAATCTCCTTGTTGCTGCCATTTTCCTCGTTTGTTGATAAAAGAAAAAAAAATTCTTACTTGACATTTGACAATTGACAGCAGACTTTATAATGACAACAAAGATATTTTCAGGGTTACCATTGTTCTATTTTTATTCATTTTGTTTTTTTGAATAAAAATAAGTGCAATTTTTGAAGTGTGGTTTAAATTTTTATACTAAAATCCAACCACACTCGTTTAAAAATTTAGTAGTAGAGGTTCGAAGATCCTTTAAAAATAGTAGATTGAAACACATGTTAAGAAAATTCATCGACTGATCGACTGGCCGCTTTTTAGAAAAAAAAAAAAAAATAGCCGCGTATTTTTTTATTGGTTCTTTTTTTTTTTTTTTGTTTGCTCAGAGGGAAAATATAGATTAGCTCAGAGGGAAAATATAGATTTTTAGCATTATAAACTAAGCTTTGTTTGACATTGATATGATGCATGTGAGAGGTATACATTTGCATTTTTTTTTTTTTTTTTGTATTTGTCTGTATTGAAATATTGTGAGTGTGAGTGATATTATTTTTGTTTATAGTATTACGCAGTTCAAAATGAAGAATGTAAATACAATATAGAGCAATGTAAATACAATTTACATCACAGGCAAATGTAAATACAATTTACATTCCTCTATAATTGCATGTGTATTGATGCATGTAATGGACCATTTACCGAGCTAAATTTGCGAATGTAAATACAACTTACCGAAGCCCTGCGCATTAAAATATTTTACAAAGTAAATAAAATTTAATTTTTTTTATTTATTTGAATTTTAATTTTTTTTTATTATTACAATTTTTTTATATTTTTATTAAAGTCTAATTTTATTTCTTATGCCTTCTTCTGGATTCGAACCTGGGTCTTTAGCATTGCAATCCGCCAACACTCCAACTCTGCTACGGTATTGAAATTTAAAAAGTATATAAAATAGAAAATATAATTCATTTTACTACTAATTTCAGATTGCGCTCCCCAAATCTCTTTGTTACTTTTCCCCATAGAACTAATTATTGTAAATTTGAACCTGTCAATCGAATGTTGATTTTGGGTAATAGATACAAAGATTTCATTGACCTTTCCTTATCAAAACATATTCAAAAAACTCGATTATTTAACCGTATTGACTTTCGCTAAAAATATTTTATTTCTTACGAATAGAATTATGTTATGTAATTTAATTTTTTGCTAAGATGATCATTTTTTGTTTTTTATTATAATAATAATAAATAATTAATTATGTAAGTAAATTTTTGCTTTGATAATGTATATTTTTTGTAAACTGTAGATTTAAGCTTTTTTGTAAACTGTTTGTATTAAGCAGATATGAAATAAATAAATAAATAAATTTGCCATTTGCAATGCTAAGGACGCAGGTTCGAATCCCGCAGAGAGCAAAAAAATTTTAGTTTTTTTTTTTAAAGCGACATTACAGAAAATTAAAGGAACCTTCCGTGAATTTGGATAATTTCCGTAAAGTTTATAAAAAGTGAATTACGGCGTCATATTTTCGGTGCATATAGCATCTTGGAATGATGCAGTCACTCTTTAAAAAAATAAGATGCAAAATTCGACCATATTTCGATGTAATTGCTGCAGATTTATTTCAAGATGCAAGTTGGTAGTTTAAAAACGTAGCAAAAAGCATCGCATAGGATATTGAAGTCCAGTTACATCAAAATAAGATTTAAATAGCCTCTCATGCTAAAGAAATGTAATTTCAAATGTTTTTAAGACGCAAATGCTTTCTAATTTTGCTTTAAAAAAAACAGCGAATAGCATCTCATATGAGAGATGCAATTCCTGCATCTAAAAAAGCTTCAATTTTTTCGAGTGTGACGATGGGGGATAATTTTATTTATTGTATCTGAAATTTTCTTTTTTGTATCTTTCTTTCGAGTTTTTTTTCACAGAAGTTTATCCCCAGCTATTGAATTGGGGGCAATTTGACCCCCTAGAAGAGTGGTCCCATTTAATCCATTTCAAATTCCTTTACTAAATACTGCAATTTTACTTTCCTCTGGAGTGACAGTAACTTGAGCACATCATAGTCTTATAGAAAATAACCATTCACAAACAACTCAGGGCTTATTCTTCACAATTTTATTGGGGATTTATTTTACTATACTCCAAGCATACGAATATATCGAAGCATCTTTTACAATTGTCGATCCAGTTTATGGCTCAACCTTTTTTGTTGCAACAGGATTCCACGGTCTCCACGTCCTAATTGGAACTACATTTTTAATTATTTGTCAATTATGACATTTAAATTTTCATTTTTCAAAAATCCACCACTTTGGGTTTGAAGCAGCAGCTTGATATTGGCACTTTGTTGATATTGTCTGATTATTCCTTTATGTATCTATCTACTGATGAGGAAATTAATTTTAGATTATCATATCATTATTTATAATAAATAATATAGTAAATATAATAAATAAATAATTCTACTTTAGAATTTATGTAGTATAACTAAGTATATAACTTCCAATCATAAGGCCTAAATATTTTAGTATGAATAATCTTATCTATTCTAACTATTTTTATATTATAATTTTAGCTATTTCTATTATTGTCTTAATTTTAGCTTCAATTTAGTCAAAAAAATCTATTATCGACCGAGAAAAAAGATCCCCTTTTGAATGTGGGTTTGATCCCCTTTTGAATGTGGGTTTGTTCTCGACTTCCCTTTTCCTTACGTTTTTTTCTAATTGCTATTATTTTTTTAATCTTTGATGTAGAAATTGCTTTAATTTTAGCAATAATTATAATTTTAAATAACTCAAATTTAATAGTTTGATCCATTACTAGAATAATTTTTCTATTAATCCTATTAAGCCTCTACCATGAATGAAACCAAGGGGCTTAAATTGAAACTCTTAACAAAATATTAATTTAATTTTTTACTATTGACACACACGCACACACACACACACACACACACACACACACACACACACACACACACACACACACATATATATATATGTGCGTATAAATAAACTACCCTATAAAAGGGCTGTAGTTAAATATAACATTTGATTTGCATTCAAAAAGTATTGATTTTCAATCTGCCTTGAATATGAAGCGATATCGCAATTAGTTTCGACCTAATCTTAGGTAAATAATTTATACCCTTATTCTTCTATACCTTCATTTTATTGAAACCAAAAAACAGGTATATCACTGTTAATGATAAAATTGAAAAATAATTTCCAATTAAGGAAATATGGTGACCAGAAAAAAGCTGTTAACTTTTATTCTTAATGGTTGAATTCCATTTATATTTCTATTTATATAGTTTATTAAAACTTTACATTTTCATTGTAAAAATAAAGAATTGTATCTGTTATAAATTACTAATAAACATTACCTAATATTCAAAAATTTCAAAAATCTCCTTAACAGCTTCAATGTCATGCTCTGATTATATAAGCTATTTGAATAAAATTAAATTAATATAAATAACATCAATAAAATTACTACTCATATTACAAAAGTTATTAAATATATACCTTTTCAACTTCAAATTGGAAATAATCATTTTCAAATTGGAAATAATCATTTTCAAAATGGAAATAATCATTTTCAAAATGGAAATAATCATTTTCTAAATGGAAATAATCATTTTCTAAATGGAAATAATAATTTTCAAATTGGAAATAATCATTTTCTAAATGGAAATAATCATTTTCTAAATGGAAATAATCATTTTCAAATTGGAAATTAATTTTAAAATAGTAAGGTAGCAAGCCAGATACGATCAAACAGTGTTTGAAGTTTTTTATTAGTTGCATCTTTGCCAAAAAGTGCAATATATAAAAAAAAAATTTTTGTTTAAAAAAATGTCGTATATTAAGAAATGGGAACCTGATAATGTTAAAAGACAAATTTGTGCTTTATAAAACAACTTTCCATCCATTAACCCACCTATATAATGTCGTTTTCACTCCTAAAGTTTTTGAGAGCGCTCTCCAATCCCCACCACATTGTTGTGTAAAACACAAATTTTCTTTTTAACATTATTAGGTTCCCATTTCTCAACGTACGACATTTTTTTAAACAAAATTTTTTTTTTATATATGGCACTTTTTGGCAAAGATGCAACAAATAAAAAACTTCAAACACTGTTTGATCGTATCTGGCTTGCTACCTTACTATTTTAAAATTAAGATCCAATTTGAAAATGATTATTTCCATTTAGAAAATGATTATTTCCAATTTGAAAATTATTATTTCCATTTAGAAAATGATTATTTCCATTTAGAAAAAGATTATTTCCATTTTGAAAATGATTATTTCCATTTTGAAAAGTATTATTTCCATTTTGAAAATGATTATTTCCAATTTGAAGTTGAAAAGGTATAGTTTTAAATTATTATTTTGTATTACTTGATTCATTTTAGAATAATATACCAAATTTAAGTATATTTGTTGTCCCCCTAAAAATTCAGATCATCCTTGATCAAACCCTTTAAAAATAACTATTCCTAAATTTAAAGGATTTGAAATAATTCCGTATGTTGAAATTGTGGGCATAAATCATATAGACCCAATAAATCTAATTAAATTATAATTATTCAAAGATTTATTATTAGAATATAGCCCAACATAAGCTATAATATAACCAATCAACCCTTCTAAGATACAAACAAATAATATTAAATTTTTTAAATAATAAGGTAAGCAAATTATTTTTGGGTTATCAAAAATTTATCAATCTAACGTAGCCCCCCCAATTACACTTATAATTATTAAGCCTATTATTCCTCTTAGTATAATTCACCCTTCATCATTTAAAACGTTTATTCTTCTACAATTCAAATCCCCAGTTATTGAATAATAAAGTAAACGAAAAGAATAACACACAGTTAATCCAGTGGAAAAAAAATCTAAATATATTAATGTTAAATATAGATACAATTTCTAAAATCAAATCCTTAGAATAAAACTTCGCTAAAAAAGGTATCCCACATAAAGATAAATTAGCCACATTAAAACAAGTAGATGTTAAAGGTATGTGATTGGATAATCTCCCCATATAACGAATATCTTGAGAATTTTTTATATTATGAATAATAGAACCGGCACATATAAATAATAAAGCTTTAAATAAAGCATGAGTAAAAGATGAAAAAAAGCTAACTTATAATACCCTATAGATAAAATTCTCATTATTAATCCTAACTGTCTTAAAGTTGATAAAGCAATAATTTTTTTTAAATCAAATTCAAAATTAGCTCCTAATCCTGCTATAAATATTGTTAAACCAGAAATTAATAATAAAAATTTCCCTAACATAGAATCAACTAATAAAATATTAAAACAAATTAATAAATAAACCCCAGCTGTTACTAAAGTTGAAGAATGAGCCAAGGCTGAAACAGGTGTGGGGGCAGCTATAGAGGCGGGTGGCCAAGATGAATAGGGAATTTGAGCACTTTTAGTTATAGCGGCCAAAACCACTAAACCCCCAATAATTAATATATCTAGATCACTTTTTATTAATTCAAAATAAAAGATATAATTTCAACTCCCATAATTCAATATTCAAGCAATTGCCAATAATAAAGCCACATCGGTTTGACAAAGCCGTCAATATCCCTGCATTATAAATTTAATATTTTGAAAATAAATAACTAAACAATAAGAAATCAAACCTAAACCATCTCACCCTAATAAAATTCTAATTAAATTAGGGCTAATAATTAATAATATTATAGATAAAACAAATATTAAAACTAATATAATAAAACGATTAATATTAATATCTGATCTCATATATTCTTTTCTATATAAAATAACTAAAGAAGAGATTAATAAAACAAAAGATATAAATATTAAACTTATCCAATCAAATAAAAAAGTTATTACAATTATCGAAGAATTTAATCTAATAACTTCCCATTCAATAAACTAAATCACTCAATAAAAAATTAAGTTTTAAAACAAATAAACTAATTCTAATAAAAATTAATCTAATAAAACTAATTAAACAAATTGAGATATGCTTCACAATCTAAAATAAATAATAGTGACTAAAGTAGACAGTTCCATGGCTTAAAGTTTATTTTCTAAAATTTTATATGATAATAAATTTATCTACGCTTGTAACAAAACTAAATTTCCATTTAATTGTTCTGAAACACGTTGCAGTGTCAGACTATTTTTTAAATTCTTTATATTAACTCGGTCACGTATATTGATTGATTGATTGTTCCGGAATTTAAGAAGTGTAAATTCCTGTTCCATTCGATCGAAATGAAATTATTTACATTATTTACATTTCAGAATCGGATTACGGAAACTGGGGTTTTAAGGAAATTAAATTTTTGATAGTAAAAATAGTTCTGAAACACAAAAATTAAAAACCGTTGAACCCATAAAAATGATTTATACAGAAAAAAATTAATTAATATTTGTGTATTAGGTAGAAACTTTGTTTTATTTTGTATTTTTTATCTCACTTTAGTGGTTAAGTCACAATTTGGGAATATGTTTTGATGAACAAGTTTGCGTATCCAAAATTCTAGTATACTTATAATACGGGTGTCGCCTGTCACTGCGGTTTAATATAATACTTTTTGTCAGCAATCTGGAAAGACTTTGTACCACAGCGTTTTTAGGAATTTAAACTTAAATTAAAATAATTTATGAGAAGTAATTTACGATAGTTTGATAAGTAATTATTAATTTTCCTTCATATAGTAATTTGCAAATTTTTCTGATAGAATTTATTATATTCATTATTTTATTTAGAATTTTTTTAATATTAATTTGAATTATATTTCTAACTACATATCGTCACCCGCATTCTATCTTGTTCAATGGACCATTTTTGACGAAATTGAGTTATAAATGCCAATATACTAATTTGGGGATGCTCTTTCGAATGGCATAATCCGTTTTTTAGTATCTTTTATCGTTTTCGAGATATCGAGAACCATTTTGTTCAATGCGACATATTTCGAGGTAATTTTTTTGTGCAATATCCAATGCTATTTTGTTCAATATACCTTTTGAGTGGAAACTTTGTTCTATGTCCACAAATTTTTAATTCTGACGACAAATCTTATTTTGTTCAATATCGCAAATTAGACCCTACTTTGTTCTATACCCGTTGTCCACGGAAAATGCTATATTGTTCAATATCCATTTTAGTTTCATTAATTTTGTATAAAATAGAAATTTTTTCTTTACATTTTATTTTTATCAGTTTACAATGCTATATTGTTCAATATTTAACTTTTTCGTCATATTTCACATATTTAAGTATACTATTAAGAAGTTGTATCCAGAAATTTCTTTAAATATTATTGGAAAGCACTAATTTTTAATAATAATTAAGAAAAATAAAATAATTAAATTGAATTTATTTCAAAACATAGAAGATAGAACGGGCAAATTGTCCAAAATAAACAAAAAAATTACGAAGTGGCTGTAACTTGGTATATACCTTTGAAAATGTACATACTTATTTCAAAAAACCAAGGAGTTCCTAGCCAAAAAAGGTGTGATGGAGTGGCCACGCTTTGCGGCACATGTAAATAATATAATTTCGTGATGTTTTTCATGTAAATCACTATAAATATCGACTAGTTTGGTAAATTTAGCATCCCAAGATCATAAATAACAAGGTACTTTACTAAATTTTGATTCTGTTTATTATATGCTGAAATAAACAGACAAAATCGAAAAATGATGTTTTATTCTAATAAATTCGATTTCTTGAATAATATTAAAAGTTATAAATTGAAAATTCGTTCTCTGAGGTTTTCGAGGTCGCTGAGTATTTTTCGAAACATTTTCATCCATTTGTACATTTGTTTTCTTAATCCAACTGCTTCACTGGATCTGAGTAATATTCTGTGACAAAAAATACACATTCTGGTATTAATGAGATCAAGAGAACAAGTAGATCAACGTTCTTGAAACAAAAAATGTTCGATCATTATTCGACATTTCTATTGCGGTTTTAAAAATAAGTGTATTCTCATTATCAATCGTTTGTTTTACCATGGATTTTCTATTTTGAAAAAATTTCGTTAACAATGAAATCAATCTCATTTAATTTTTATCGTTTGACAAAAATTTATTTTGATTGACAGTTACTCCCAGCTGAAATCGTACATTTATAAACAAGCGGAGTAAAGCACACTGCTAAGTTTTAAATACTTTAAACATGATTATTTTGTGCTTAGATACAGACAGAGTATTTGAAAAACTTGATTGTCAAATATTGGGTCGAGCACACTATTGAATGATTGGGACTCCTCGGATTCTTCAAAAGAATGTGTTTGTGTATGAGAAAGTTGCACATACTTCGCAATTTTTTTGTTTATTTGACCATTTTGGGCTTAATTTGCCTGTATTATTGTTAGAAATACTTTTCAATATTTTTTTGATTCATTTTATTATTAATTTGTTTTATTTAACACTTTTCTAAATAAAGTTATTGAAAGATAATATTATTTGAATTAAATTTGTTCGTAAAATTTAAAAGGAATTGTGTTTCTTTTCTAATATTTTCGAGTTATTATAGTGCTGTTCAATAAGATATAAGTTCTCTTAGTAAAGTTAATTTAAGAAGGTAAGTGCTATCTTGATCAATACCTTAAAATCAGTGTCCAATTTGTTCAATATCCACAAAAATTTAGTAAAAAATTGTTTTATTAGGAGCTGTGTTCAATATCCATTTCGACTACTCTGGACATGTTTTTAAATATTTCAAAAGTTTCTGATCTGTTTGTGTATTGCCAAGCAGTTTTGTAAACTATATTAGACGGACTTTCGAAAATTAAATACAGTTTGACAAAAAATCTTGAAATAAAAGTGCAAATTTTGTTCAAACTTTAAAAATCGATTTCCCAACAATTTGATTTTTGGACATTGAACAAGATAGAATGCGGGTGACGATATACTTGAAATTTTAATTATTCATAATTTTCTAAGTACGTTTGAAATATTGAATTATTAAGTTAAGTTTGAATTTTAGATTCACGTTTAAAGTAAATCTTAAATGATATATTAATAAATAAATAAATAAATAAGGGACTCCAGTAATCAGTGAAGAAATTGCAAGCCAAATAATAGTTTATGAAATAATTGAAGTTGGAAGTTTTCTGTTTTTGCTATTATTAAGTCTCCGGCAGATCAAAAATTAAATATATTAAAAATTTTATTCGAGAATCTTTTTAATTCCGGGATAGAAGTGTAGAAGTCACTTTCGAATGGCACCTGTCACTTTTACAGCTTGGGCTGCTCTACTAATTATAATTTAGAGGAGTTATCATTCAAAGTACAATATCACGGATCCCAACGAAAAACTTTTGTTTTACTGGACGCTGTCCGATGTTCAAAACTAATTAGAAATTGATTTACAGAGTTCTAACAAAAAATATGTAAATCTAGAAATTTCTAGTCCTATACAAATTGTACAAACTTAATTCTTTATTTATTTCATAATTATTGATATCCGAAAAAAATAAAGAACATAAAATTTCTCTATTTTGTTTTTTTTTTTCATACTCACCTTAGGACTAGAACTATGGTAAAACACTTTCTAATTAGCTATGAAAAAAAAATAATAATAATAAAAAAAAAAAATTTGGATAGAAAGGGAAGTACGTCGCAATATTTTATTGAATTTTATTCATACAAGTAAGACTAGTTAGCCGATAAAACTGTGACTCATAAAATCTTAGCGAAGAATAATTTAAATTTTTTTTTTGTAAGAAATTAAAAAACTTTGAAAATAAAACACACATAACGAACAAAAATCTAACATTATTCGTTTTTGAAATGAGACATCTTCAAATAACGATGTCTTGAATCATTTTTATGAAGTTCAATATTTTTTATTTTAGCTTCATTAAATAATTTTAAATTCGTATAAATTTTAATAAAGGCTTTGATAACTAATAACGGCGCGATGAGCGAGTCATTAATTTGTAAGCAATTAAATAATATAGTCGGCTGTATATTTTAATAAATTGAAGCTTACATATACCCTTTCTAGACAAATAAAAAATTTTTTTTTTAGTTTTTTTTTTTTCATTCACAACAACAATTTCAATACATTTTTCCTAGAAGTGCTTTTCCATATATATATATATATATATAATTCTAGTTCCTATGCATAAACTTAACTTATAAAATAATAAGTTTATATGTATAATTTATTTTTATAGTAAAAATACCTTTATTTATATAATACAACTACACAAAGCTTTTATTAAATTATAGCCACATAATCGACATGTCACTTTTTAAAATTAGTAAATTTAAAGGAAATCAATGCAAAAAAAGTAAGAGAGTTGAACCGATATTTATTTCGGTTCGGTTTTGGTTTCGTTCCTTAAATTTTTTTGTGTTCCGGTTACGTTTCGGTTTAATATTTTTTTTTTCGTTCCGGTTACGGTTACGGTTTCGGTTACGGTTACAGTATTATTTTTTTAATCTTTTCTAAAAACTGACAAAAATGCAGTAGGTTAACTTAATCTTAAGCGACATAAAATAAATTGCCTTCATGTCATCTTAGGGTTTTCGTGTACTTCTTTGGATTTTGTTATGTGTACAAAATACACACATTACATTATTTTGAAATATTTACAAATATGTAAAAGAAGGATTGTGAAATAGTAATTTGTACCTTCAAAATTACCCATGCAAAGTTTACTTATTTTAGGAAAAAATCCGTTTTGTATACCTTACACATATAGAAACCCCAAAGAAAAACAAAATCATAGCGGCACAACAACTTTCTATTTTAAATGAATTCAGACACATATTTACAAATATTACTTATAAAATAAAGAACAAAAAGGACTTGAAATATATTTATCTGGGACTTAATCTAAATTTAGTTAAGCTCATCCAGTGATGCCAAAACTTTTTTTTTAATCCAGTCAAATTTTGACTTGAAACCAGTCAAATTAAATTTCAATCAAGTCAAAAGTCCAGTCAACATTTTTTTCATGGCAAAAACAGTCAAATTTCCAGTCACAACTTACAAATTAAATAAAAAACCTATTTTATCATATTTGTATATATAAAAATTTTTTTTTTATTTATTTGGTCACAAAATATTATTACACAGCTCAAGGGTACTTTTAAAATAAAAATTATATTTATCATCACATATAATTTCAAGCAAAGCTTGATTTGTACTAAAATTATTATTAAATTTTAAGAAGAATGCTTTAAAGATTTAATTTTAAAAGAATTTGCGGATTTTGCAATGTGTAGGTAACTCATAAATTGTTTAAATATTCTTCGGTATCTTTGTCATCGAAATCAACATTACTACTTGAATAAATTTCTGTTTTTCCTATGTAATCAACGACTTCTTTTGGTATTGTAAAATTAAAACAACAATCCGATCTTAACTGATTTCGAATTATTAAGATTGAGTTTGTCAATTTAATTAACATTTTGTTCCTAATCTTATTTTTGACTAAATTTAACTGACTGAAAACTCGTTCTATTTCAGCGTTCGAAATAGGTAAAGTCAAAATACACATTGCAAAATCCGCAAGTTCTTTAAAAGGGTTCTCCCCACATGCATCGCGATATTTGAAAACTTCCCCCCAAAAACTCTCAGTAAGGTTTGTTTTTTCCCACGAAACTAAATGAATATCTTTCCATTGTGAACAAATTTTGTCCTTGAGTGATGTTTCAATATTAAATTCATTTAAAATAGAAATTAATGATGTTTTATTAATTTTGAATGACTCATTCACTGAAATAATTTTAATACGTTTCAAAATTGCCAAATTGGGAGGCAATCTGAATTGTAATTCTTTTATTAATTTAATTAAAAAGTTTTTACAAATTGTTCTAAATTGAATTAATTTTTCTTCTGATATCAAACTATTCGACTTAAGTTCATGTAATTTTTCCTCACATTCGAATCCTAAATAAACATATGATTTAAGTTGAGCTGAATCTAGATCTATTTCAACAGAAAATTCATTGGATTCTTTCAAAACCATTTTCAAAAAATGTTTGACTAGTAGCTCTAAGTCACTCAAAACTTTCACAATGTCGGCACCCTCACTCTCAAAAATTTTATTAACCTTTTGTAAGTGATGTAAGATAATTTTTAAAAAGCATAAGTAAGCGAAGTTTATTTCATTATTAAATAGTTTTGCCAAAGTTGATAATTTAATCGAATTATCTTTGCTTTTGCAAACGGAAAAATATGTCTTTAATTCTAAATATTGGTTGTGAACACGATTAACTGCGATTTCTATTGACATCCAACGTGTTTTACATGCTTGTTTTATTTTAAGAGGTGCTGAATCTTCGTTAATAAGTTTATATATTTTTTGATATTCAATCTGCCTATTAGTAGAATGAGAAAACCAATTATAAGTCTCGCTCAACATGTATTCAATATCGTCTGGTATACATTCAACAGCTGCAGAAGAAACTGCCAATTGTAATGAATGACAAACGCATGGGATAAGTACTAAATTGGGGTTTAAAATCTTTAATTTAGCATAAACTCCATTTTTGCCACCTACCATAACTTTCGCGTTGTCGGTTCCCAATCCAGACATATTACTAATATTTAATTGAAATTCTCTTAAAACTTTCAATATTGCATCGACAATGGCATTGGCATCACAATCTTCCAATGGTTCAAGCTTCAATAAATCACTTTTTATTCTATTATCGGTTTGGTTGAAATACTTAATAACTATTCCTAAATATTTAACAGTACTGATATCAGTCGATTCATCAATGATTAGGCTAAATGGACTGCATCCAACATCATTTGTTATTTTTTTTTTAAAAAAAGGAAACCAAACATTGCAAATTATTGCTGTGCATTTCGTTCTTGATAATTTACAACCCAAACAAATTGGACTATCTGAATAATTTTCCTTGCACAATTTTGTTAGATGAGACACTGAATTAATAGTGGAATGTTTAGCAATATACAAACATGTCCGTGCCTCAGATTCGTGAACTTTGTAAATATTATTTAATTTTTTAAAGTCAATAAGTTTTTGACGCTGTACTGAGAATGGTTCATAAGCTTTTTCATGTTTTCTAGTTCGAGAATGATCAACTAAATTACTGTATTTTGGCTTCTGAAAAACCGAGAAACAGTATTTGCACTCGATATTTTCATTTTTAAACAATATCCAATCTTTTAATATTGGATCTAAAGCCCACGATTCCCTACTTTTCTGTTCATATTTTTTTTTGGATGCTGGAGAAGTGACAGACTCCGCTGATAAGTCGATTGAATCACAATCACGTTCACAAATTTCAATATTTTTTTCTCCTTCTCTCAAACCAGTACTCAAAGAAATTTGCGCTTGATTGGAATTTTCATTTTTCGCTAAAACCGTAAAATATCTAAAAAAAAAAAATTTTATTAATTTTTTTAAATTGATGTTATTAATTTTTTTTAAATATTAAATTACCTTTTCATTATATCTTTAATTTTTAATTTAAATGTAAATGATTTTCATGGAAGATGACGACTGATTTAAATTCAAATTACAATAAGAAGTAACCACATTTAAAACTAAATAGAAAATATTTCTAATAAATCTTATTTTTCTGGTTAGCATTTAGCATACACAAAATTGTTAGTGTGATTAATTTTTGAGGTTAATAATTACACTAACAAAATAAATTTCCAGTAATTTTTAATTTATTTTGTGTTTTCTGTTTTGTTTACTATACTGTTTACTGTTTAAATATACTGTTTAAATTTACTTCATTTTACACGTCGGATCGTTTTAAGAAATCCTAAAACAAAAAAATTACGACCCATTTATAAAAATTCCTAAATTAAGTAAAATATGTTGTTTACAAAATAAAAATTCCAGTCAAAAAAAAAACAAGATCCAGTCAGAAAACCAGTCAAAAATTTAGGGAAAAAAAAACCAGTCAACTGAAAAAAAATCCAGTCAAATCTGACTGGAATCCAGTCAAATTGGCAACACTGAGCTCATCACTACAACACTTTACATATTCGTAATTTTCACTTGTCAAATTCTAAAATATTGCAAAAATACGTTTAACATTTTTCTTATAAATGTAATAAAATGTCTAAATGCAAGCACAATTTTTGCTTTTGTAAAAAACTAAAAGAACGAAAAATAAACAGAAATAAATAACGTTCCGGTTTCAGTTACGGTTTTTCGTTTTTACTAAATATCGGTTCGGTTACGGTTACGGTTTGGAATGAAATTTCGGTTTTTTCCGGTTTTCGGTTCAGTTCCGGTTCAAGTCTCTGTAAATAGCATACAAATTAGAAAATAATTTACCATGCTGACTATAAGCAATTAAATAAAGGGTATAAGCAGCTCTAAAAAAAGACAAAAAAGATAATATAATTACGGTAACCCAGGACCATCTAACAATTCTATTTAATAAACTAATTTCCCCCAACAAATTTAAAGTAGGCGGAACCGCCATATTGGCTGAACTTAGTACAAATCACCATAAACTCATTCTAGGTATGAAATTTAAAAGCCCCTTATTAATTAATAATCTTCGACTCCCTAATCGCTCATAACTAATATTAACTAAACAAAATAATCCAGAAGAACAAAGCCCATGAGCAATTATTAAAGTGTAAGAACCTCTAAACCCCCAATAAGTCATAGTTATCAGCCTCCCTAAAACAATTCCTATATGAGCCACTGAATAATAAGCAACTAAAGCCTAAGTCAGTTTGTCGTAAACATATTAATATAACTAATACTCCCCCAACTAATCTAATTCTAATTCAAATAAATAAAAAGCCTGATAACTGCAAAAAACTAAATACCCGCAACAACCCATAACCTCCTAATTTTAATAAAATTCCAGCTTAAATGATAGACCCCGAAACTGGTGCTTCAACATAGGCCTTGGGCAATCATAAATGAACTAAAAACATTGGTGTTTTAACTAAAAAAACTATAATTATTCTTAAATATAACAAATTATAATTTAATGACACGCTTATTATTAAATAAAAATTTAAACTACCAAAATTATTAAATAAATAAAAAATAGCAACTAATAAAGGCAGTGAAGCCAATAATGTATAGAATAATAAATAAACCCCAGCCTGCAAACGCTCTGGTTGATACCCTCATCCTAAAATTAAAAGTAAAGTAGGAATAAGACTTCTCTCAAAAAATATATAAAACATAAATAAAGATATTCTTCTAAATGTTAAATATAAGAAAAATAATAAAAACATTACATTTAATAAAAATATAGAAATATAATAATTATTTTTATTAATAGATTCTCTTGCTATTAATATTAAAGTGCAATTTCCCAGTCTTAATAAAATTATTCCATAAGAAATCATATCACAACCTATAAAATAAGAAATATTAACAAAATAATTTGGATAAAAATTTGTAACAATAAATAAAAAACTTAACAAAAACAATATATTTCAAAATATATCTATCTATACATATAAAACCGAAAATGTATGTTTGTCTGTTCCGAATAGGCTCCTTAACCGCTCAACCGATCGTTTTCAAACTTACACCATGTCTTTGTGTCAGGTCGGGGGTCGTTATAGGCTATTTTAAAATTTGATTGGCCTCCTACCCAGGGCCTCCCCCGGGGGCGGACTTCAAAAGTTCGTCCGATTTCATTCAAATTTGGTACGTAAAAAGAGGAAGTGATTACACACAAATTCCGTAACGAAAATTTGTTGACCTCCTACCCAGAAACCTCCTACCCAGGGACGTCCAATTGTGGCGTATTTTAAAAGTTCTTCCGATTTCATTCAAAGAAGACCTGATTACACACAAATTCCGTAACAAAAAAGTTGTTGACCTCCGACCCAGGGACCTCCTACCCAAAGACCCTCCTGGGGGCGGACTTTAAAAGTTGGTCAGATTCCATTTAAATTTGGTATGTAAAAAGAAGAACCGTTTACCCACAAATTTCATAAATTTCATAACAAAAATTTTGTTGACCTCCTACCCAGGGACCTCCCATGGGGCCGGCCTGGAAAAGTTCGTCCGATTTCATTCAAATTTGGTGTGTAAAAAAAAAAACTGATTACACAAAAATTTCTTAACAAAAAATTTATTGACCTCCTAGGGGAGGACTTCAAAAGTTTGTCCGATTTCATTTAAATTTGGTAATGATAATAATGATTAAACACACGAATTTCGTAACAAAAAATTAGGCTTCTTTTTTTTTAGGGGGCCTCTTCGAATACTTAGAAATCAATTTCTTTATTACTAATAACTACAAAATATTAAAAACTAAACTACTCAACCGATCGTTTCGAAATTTACAACGTCTCTTTGTCTCGGAGTCGTTTTAGCCGATTTTAAAATTTGAATGGCACCCTACCCAGAAACCCCTCCCGGGGAGGACTGCCAAAGTTCTTCCAATTTCATTCGAATTGGATTCAATTCTACGATCAATTCCTAATAAATTAGGAGGAGTAATTGCTTTAGTAATATCTATTGCAGTTTTATTTATTTTAACTTATACTAATTTAAGACAATGTCGAGGTATTCAATTTTATCCTTTAAATCAAATTTTATTCTGAATTATAGTAATTACAGTAATTTTATTAACTTGAATTGGAGCCCGACCAGTAGAAACACCATATATCTTTATAGGCCAAATACTTACTGTAATCTATTTTTCATATTATATTATTAGTCCTTTAATAACAAAATGATGAGATAATTTAATTTCCTAAACTTACATATAAATTAATTTTAATTATATAAATAATTAGTTAATGAGCTTGATACAAGCATATGTTTTCAAAACATAAGATAACTTTTTAATATAAATCTATTTTCAAATATTACTAAAATTAATTCATATAAAAGAAATAATAAAAATTTTTAAACCAATGAAAAACATTAAATAATTTAAAGAAAATGGCAAAAAACATTTTCAAGCTAAATACATTAATTTGTCATAACGAAATCGTGGTAAAGTACCTCGAACTCAAATAAATAAAAAAGAACTAATGCTAAATTTTAAATAAAATATAATAGAAAATAAATCAGCACCTAAAAACACTACTACAAATAACATTCTCATAAATAAAATTCTAGAGTACTCAGCTAAAAAAATTAAATTTAAAGAAAATGGCAAAAAAGATTTTTAAGCTAAATACATTAATTTGTCATAACGAAATCGTGGTAAAGTACCTCGAACTCAAATAAATAAAAAAGAAATAATGCTAAATTTTAAATAAAATATAATAGAAAATAAATCAGCACCTAAAAACACTACTACAAATAACATTCTCATAAATAAAATTCTAGAGTACTCAGCTAAAAAAATCAAACTTCCCTCTTCTATATTCTACATTAAACCCAGATACTAAGTCAGATTCCCCCTCAGCAAAATAAAAAGGAGTTCGATTAGTCTCTGCTAAACAAGTTCTAAACCAAACTAATCTAATGGGCAATAAAATAATAAAAAAAAAACAAAAGAGCTGTCATGGGACACCAGTTTGGAACGTAGTTCATTAGCGTACATATAAGTAATTTTCATTTTTTATCAATTCAAAATTTTATTAATTTAAAAAGAAACTTTTTTCTACTTTTCCCAGTTTTCTCTAATTTTGCATTTTTTTCATTTAAAGAAACCTTTTTTAAGGACCAATTTTAGACTGTTTTTTCGAATTTCGAAGATCTTTTTTGACATCGAAAATTCAAAAAGCTAAAACTAAGAGTCTGTTCACTTATTAGTGATTATTGAAAAAATTGAAATCGGATTTAATATTCCAGATTTTTTAATTTGTAAACGACACCATTTTACTGCTGTTATTTAAAAAAAATGAAATAATTTTGTCCTAAAGCCGTTCACAAATTCAATTTTACTTCTTAAAACTCTGCAAAGGGAAATTTTAAATTTCCCATAACAAACTAAATTTGTAGTTGAATTCAAAAACTAAAATTGTATAGAAAAGAAAAAAGCGGCAAAAATGGGTAAGAAAATTCGGTCGGTCACGTATTATTATAAGTTTTTGATTTCAGTCAGCCAAATATTATTTTATAAGTAGTTGATTTTAGCAGATTATACAGAATGCAGAAAATTACGTCCTCAATTTAGAAATTGTGACTCTAAGTTTATCAATTTTCATACAACGTTCAATAAAAAACTATTACTATTTGCCGCGAGAGGGACTGTTTATTTGCCGCGAAAGGGACTGTTTACATTTTATCAAATCATATAAAATGCGACGGCGTCGACTCATTATTTAAACTTTAAAAAAATTAACATAGGTATCGTTAATATTGACTGTTTTGACAACCCATTTATTTAAATTTTTTTAACCCATAAGTATGTGCTATTTTTCGCCATTGGGGCACTATTTGAATATTTAACTAAGTATGACTCTTTTGTTTACATTTGTTTTCACCCATAAGTATGTGCCTTTTTTCGCCATAGGAGTCGCTATTTGGAGATTTAAACAAGTGAATACTTATAAATTTAACTTTTTTGTTTTTGTTGTTTTTGCAACACAAAAAAAAAGAAATATCATAAGCCAAAATGGCAAAGTATCGAAATATTTAACGCCGGCAGACGACTTGACTTGCCTTGGTACCGAATAGCGCCTTTATATTGGCAAAATAATACTGACAAAATTATACAAGATTTTTATTAACATTGAAATTAGTATGAAAATCTAAATTTTATTTGAACTATAAAATATTAATTAGTTAATAATAAAAAATTAATATTTACTAAATATTTAATTTTATAAATATTTTATAAATTGAAATAAAATTTAAGTTTATCAATTTTCATACAACGTTCAATAAAAATACAAGAGCCGGCGGGACGTTTGATAGATGTGAAACATCGGAATTATTTTGTACAGATAATATTGATAGATAACTTTGATAGAATTTTAGATTTTAATTTTATAAATTTCATTGGATGTTTACTATTCTTTTTGTTTTATTTCTATTAATTATTAATGCAAACCAAAGAACACAATATTTATTAAAATACCTAAAAAAATATAATAAAAATATAATAATTTTTTTTAACTTTTTTTTTTGTTTATCATGTACCGACAGACACCGACGCGATCTTATTTTTGGTCGCTGCGGCTTAGCAGCGATATTTTCAAAATTTTTTGGAACTGCTGCTAAAAAAAAAAATCATTGCTCGCTCAAAATCTATGATGGCGTCAATTATAGAAATCTAATAAATGATATCCCCCAATTAAAAAGATAATAAAATTAAAGCTAAACTTACTTCATATGAAATTGTTTGGGCTACTGCACGTAACCCATCCCAATAAAGCATAATTTGAATTAGAAGATCAACCAGCTACTATCACTGTATACACCCCCAATCTTGTACAAGATAAAAAAAATAATAACCCTAAATTAAAAGAATATAATTTAAATAAGAAATGAATGCATATTCAAACAATCAAAGATAAAAATAAAGAAAAGATAAGAGAAAAATACTAAGAAATATAATTAGACAATAAATGGTAAGTCTGTTCTTTAGTAAATAATTTAATTGCATCACAAAATGGCTAAGGGATAGCCATCAACCCTACTTTATTAGGACCTTTACGAATATATAACCCAATACCTTACGCTCTAATAAAGACAAAAAAGCTACACCAACTAAAACACAAATAATTAATAATAACCCTCTTACAAAAATCAAAATTAACTCTTGTAAAATCAATAATATTTATAGTATATTATACTATATAAATAAAATCTAAATTTATGCACTAATCAGCCAAAATAGTACAATATTAATTTTATACAATATCAAAATCTATTCTAATATTTGGTCCTTTCGTACTAAAAAATTCTATTTTATTAAAGATAGAAACCAACCTGACTCACGCCGGTTTGAACTCAGATCATGAACTCTCTAAAAAAAATTACGCTGTAACTTAAATTTTTAATCATTAATAATGGATCAAAAAATCATAAATTTATGTCTAATTTAACTAAAAGTTTATTAAATTTTAATATCACCCCAATAAAATAACTTCAAATATTATACTTTAAACAATCTACATAACTATAATAAATAAATTATTAAGATTTATAGGGTCTTCTCGTCTTTTAAATTTATTTTAACTTTTTTATTAAAAAATAAAATTCTACTAAAAATTTAAATGAAACAGTTAATACCACGTCCAATCATTCATACAAGCTTTCAATTAAAAAACTAATGATTATGCTACCTTTGCACAGTTAAAATACTGCGGCCATTTAATTAAAAATCAGAGGGCAGATTAGACTTTTTATGTAATATCAAAAAGACATGTTTTTGTTAAACAAGCGAGTATTATATTGCCGAGTTTTTTAAATAAACTTTTCATTCAAAAATATTTATACAATAAAAATATACTAATTTTATCATTATTACTTTATTTTTAAAATAAAAATAAAACTTTTCATAAAAAAATTAAAATTAATTAAATAATTTTAATAAATAAATAAATTATAAAATATTTTCTAACAATTACTATTTCTAAGCATATTATTTATTATTATATTATAAATCAATTTATATTAATTTATTTTATAGCTTATCCCATAAAATATTACCTTTTAACAATATATAATTAAAAAATTAAATTCATAACATATTAGTACACTACAAAATATGCATTACATACTTTATCTATTAACACAATACTAGTCGAAACCCGTGAGATATTCAGGGAAGTTAAATAAATTTAAATTTTTGAAATACATTTTTTAATTTTATTTTCCAACAAATTTACCGTAGTTTGCAATGCTTTTTTCGAATTTTACAATGTTTTTTTCATTGATTTTTTTTTATGCCGGCAAATATGTAATATATTTAAATTATATGTATATTTAAATTCTAATAGATGTCTCTATACTTTATATTTTATTTTAACTCCAATAGATGTCTGATTGATACATAGATACGGTCGAATGCCTAATTAATATTATGATTAATATTATGATTAAATAAAAACTAAATTAAATTTATTTATGAAAAAACTAGATATATTTAAAACCGAATTTTAATTTCCAAAAAATTATTTATAATAATTTTATAACATTATATATAATAATTTTTTAACTCTTTTAAAATCGACAAAAATAATATTTATTATTTTTTATTTGATAAACTGTGACACACATAAGACACAATAAATTAAATTGTCTTTTATTTCAATAATTTTTCAATTTATTTCAATATTCTTTTACAATACTAATTAACTATAATTAAATTTTCTTTTTTCTTTAATCAATAATAAAACAATATAACGATATAATTATTTTTAATAATTAAATAAAACTTTTCTATAAAATTTATTAATAAATAAAAACTGATTAATTTATATTGATTCACACAATAATCTTTTCAATGTAAATGAAAAACTTAATTAAAGCTTTAAATTATCATTCTAGAAACACTTTCCAGTATTCCTACTATGTTACGACTTATCTTATTTTAATAAACAATAAGAGCGACGGGCGATGTGTACATATTTTAGAGCTAAAATCAAAGCTTAATCTATAAGAATTTACTTTCAAATCAATTTTCATTTATATATTTAATAATAAATCCATTAAAAATAATTTTATTGTAACCCATTAAATACTTAACTATTAGCTGCACCTTGACTTGATATTAAATTTAATTAAATTTATTGAAAATTAAGTTTCTTATAAAATATTCTATAACAGCGATATACAAGCTGAAAAACAAAATTAAGTAAGATACAATGTGGATTATCAATTACAAAACAGGTTCCTCTGAACAGACTAAAATACCGCCAAATTCTTTAAGTTTTAAGAATATAACTAATACTACTTAAATATTTTATAAATACATTTTAAATAATAGGGTATCTAATCCCAGTTTAAATTTAAAGATTCTAAGCTTCATTAATTTTAAATAAATTTTAATACTTAATTTTAAAATTTCACCTAATAAAATTATTTCTAAAATTTTTTAATATACAATTAACAATTTATTTATATTTTTTATATAACCGTGATTTCTGGCACAAAATTTTTCAATATTATAAATATTACTTTTTATAAATTTCTTTAATATAAAAATAATATTAATTATTGCTGATTAAAAAAATAATCTTTTAGATAATTACTAACAAACACAAAAATTTACATATAAAATAAACTAATAACAAATATATAAGCCAATATAAAACTTTATAATTAAAATTTTATATAATTATTATTTATTGAATATTTATAAAAAATATTTAAAATAACTAAAAATTATATATATAAATAATTTAATTAAATATAAATAAATATTAATTATTATGTTTATAGGTATAAATATCTATATGCTAATATGTAAATTTATATAATAGAGAAATATAATAAATATATACACATATATTGAACAAGAGATTGTTAACTATATAATATAATTGATCCTATATCGCTATAATATATATCGCTATAATATATATATTAATAGATTAGCTAATTAATATATATATATATATATATATATAATTTATTTGATATATAATATATTTATTAATATATATTTAATTATTTATATATAATATATTAATTTACGACTTATTTGTATATAATTGATTTATTAATTAAATATTTATTAATTATAAGATATCTATATTTAGTACTTAATTTTTTTTCAATTTATATATATTTAATATTAATGATATAAATTTTTATATTAATATGCTAACATATATACATATAAGTACATTATATTCATATAGATATATGTATATAATTAAATAATTTATATATATATATATTTTTTTTTTTCATTAAATTAATTTATATAATATAAATATTTATATATTTATATATATATGCATAATATAATATTTTTTTATTTATTAAATTGCTAAAAAAAATTATTTTAATTTTTAAAAATTTATTTTTAAAATAGTATCAGAAACAATTATCTATTATATTAATAATCTATAATATCAAATAAATAATATAATAAAATATTTTATAAAAATAAAAAAAAATAAAATTTTTTTTTACTATATGATCGATTTCCTTGTTTTTTTAAAAATGAATTAAAAGGATTACTTTGATAGAGTAAATAATATAAATTAAATTTATATTCATTATTTATATTTAATGGAATTAAACCATTTCTAAAAATATTAAAAATTTTTGTGCATCATACACTAAAACATAAAAAGATAAGCTAAGATAAGCTATAGGGCTCATACCCCTTTTATAAAGGTTATAATCCTTTTCTTTTTAATTATAAAAAATTCATCAAAAATTTTATTTTTAATAATGGGAACTTTAATTACAGTTTCTGCTAATTCTTGGTTAAGAGCTTGAATAGGATTAGAAATTAATTTATTGGCGTTTATTCCCTTAATAAATGACCATAATAATTTAATATCTACAGAAGCTTCCTTGAAATATTTTCTAACCCAAGTTTTAGCTTCCTCTGTATTTTTATTTACCATTATTAATTTCAATAGTATTCAATAGTAATTCAATAGTATTTTCTTAAACTTAATTAATTTAACTATTTTATCCACTTTATTAATAAAAAGAGGAACTGCTCCTTTCCATTTCTGATTCCTAGGAGTAATAGAAGGTCTATCTTGAATTAATTCTATAATTTTAATAACTTGACAAAAAATTGCCCCTTTAATATTAATTTCTTATTTAATTTATTATCACTTTATATACTTTATTATTGTTATATCTTTAATAATTGGCTCATTAGGGGGATTAAATCAAACATCCTTACGAAAAATTATAACTTTTTCTTCTATTAATCACTTAGGATGAATGCTAAGAGCAATATTATTTAATGAAAACCTTTGAATAATTTATTTTATATTTTATAGTTTTTTGTCTATAACAATAATTTATTTTTTTAATATGTTTAATATATTTCATATTAACAAAATATTCTCAATATTTTTCTACTCTAAAAAAAATAAAATTTTCTCTATTACTTAATCTTTTATCTTTAGGAGGGGAGATATACATTTACGCACGTAGTGCCTGACTCCCAGAGATAGTCTGGACTACCAATTGGCTCGACATGGTACTACCTTGCGGCATGTCATCATGAGGAGCCTGGCCGACTGCTAAATGGCTCCTTTTCTATAATTCATTGCGTTGGGGTTTTTTTTTGGCCAACCACAAATTCCACTACAATTACTTAGTTGTTTTCTCTATTCAGGTACCTCCTGTTTTATTTTCAATATTTTCCTGAACAGACTGGTTGCCGCGTCCCATTTCTCTTTTGATTGCAACATTCTCTCCACTATGTTCTCCGGTGTGATCATCACTCCAAGGAAATCCTCAATCCTCTAGCGACCGTCTTTCTCTTTCCCACTCTTTACACACAAAGAAGGTGTGGAATACGTCGTCCTCTTCCTCTCCGCAGAATTCACAGGTGTTTCTCTTCTTGAACCTATGCAAGTAGGCCTTAGAACACCCATGTCCCGTCATCGCCTGGGTGACATAAAAGTCGACCTCGCCGTGCTTTCTTTCAGTCCATTTGGCCACGTCTGCAATCAGGCGATGTGTCCATCTTCCGGAAGTACTACTATCCCAGTGCTCTTTCCATTTTTCAAACAGCACACGTCGCGCCCTGCTCTTGATCTGGCAACGGCTGTCGATTGTGTCTTCCTGACCTTCGCAGAACACAGTACTCCTTTCCAACGTCGATTGGCGGAACCTCAGCAACCACAAGGATTGCACTATTTGATACTGTTCTGTAACCCAACGCAATTCTCAGGGCAGAACACCTATTTACCGAAACAGCATTTCTCCGATACGACGGATTCTCCATTGCCTGAGCCCATACGAGAGCGGCATAAAGCATCTTGGAGAACGTGGCTCCAGCTAGGATGCCCCTCTTGATGCTAGCAGGACTTCCAACATTCGGCATCAGTCTGGACAGGTAGCTGCAAGCACTTGCGCCTTTTTCCGCTAGTTTGATCAACTGCGCTTTGAAGCTGAGCCTCTGTCGAGCTCCACTCCCAGGTACGTGAGTTGGTCTTGCCACTGTATTGCAACGGCTCCAATTTCCAGACAGTGTTTGTTGAAATTTCTTCGGTCCTTAACCAATACCGCCTCCGTCTTGTGGATCGCCATTTGTAAGCCTTTCCCATCGAGCCATCGTTTTACTCTTCTCAGGCAGTCGTTCACTCGTATCTCCAACAGCTCCAGCTCAAAAGCTGAGCAGACGACAATGATCTCATCAGCAAAACCTACCAGGCTAGAACCATCAGGAAGCAACATGTCCAGTAACCAATCGTCAGCATAATTACCTTATTCATGAAGCGAGGTACGCTCGTAATCTTGGCTGGTAATTCCGTTTAAAGCTCGGAACAGCTATAAATCTGAAAAGTGTATTTAATAATGAAACTCACCAAGCCTTTCTTTTGATTAGTCAGGTACAGCTGTATTAAAAAGTTTGAGATCTAGTCATATTCTGAATTTTATTTTGAATTTCTTGATATAAAATTTTATGTACTAATTTGCTTAAATATATATGTATACAATTTTTATTCACATTATTTAAATATATAAAGCTTATTTACTTGTATATAATATTCTAAAATCTTAATTTCAAAAATATAAATGTGATCCAATTGAATTTAATTTAATTAAAATTTAATTCATTTTTGGGTTCAATACAATTTTTATAAGTTCAGTGATCTACTATAATTTTATCATCAGTAATGATAACATCACTACAATAATTTTATATAATATATTGTTGCGGTGATTTTATCTTAGAAATAGAATAAAATAATAATGATAAAATTACACCATCATTTTTTTAAACCTAATTAAAGTAAAAATATTAAATTCAAAATTGACAAAAACAAAAAAAAAAACAAATTAATTGCATTTTTTTATCAATTTTTAAGTTGGAATAGGTCAAGTAAAAATAAAACGCATAATTTACAGAATAATACACCTGATGTAATATTTAGTAAATTTTGCATAATTACCTTTTTTTTTTTATATGAAATTGTTTTGATTAAAAATCATATAAAAGAATTGGTTTCTTTTACAACAATTTCATATTGTATTTGACCATAAAACAAAAAAAAAGGTAAATGAATGTTTTTATTTTTTTTTACCCTTTGTCTTTAGGTGCTGGAAATTGCCATCCGAAGCTTAGTGGGATTTATCTCACTGGCTTAGGATGACAAGTCCAGCGGTGTTTTACTAGAATGTGAGCCACACAATTGCCACTTCTAGTAAAACCCAAAAGCCCGATCTTGGTGGAGGATTCTTGGGTCTATCCAAGATTCCAAAGCTAAGACATCGCCGGTAACCACATGGATACTCCCTAGGCTCATCTGCCACTGATTTGAATCCATGATCACTGAGAAATTATGATTTTGGATCCATTGATGGAGACAGAGGAGAACAGTTGTAAGAGGATAGACTTCACTGGTCATTCCCTGTCCCAACCAAAACGCGCGGTACCCGGTTGGGATAGGAATCGAGTGAAATGACCAGAGATGATCTATCCGATCGGCTTTAATTTTATTTCCCAACTAATGTGTAGCTTAGCCTACAAAACAAGCCACGATTAGGAATTAGGAATAAAATTTTTTATTAAACAAAATTCTTTTTTTTATAAACACAAAAAGACCAAATCACTTAAGTCACAAAACACAAAAAGACCAAATAACTTAAGTCACAAAACACAAAAAGACCAAATCACTTAAGTCAAAATTTTTTACTATAGAAAAATCACCTTAAGTCAAAAATCAAGTGAAGTCTATTGTTTCCTTAGTTAAACACCTTCTCCAGAACAATTGCATAAAATGACTTACATGCTTTTGTCCGCCCACCTTAAAACTTTTCACCTTGTTTAATTTCAATACAAAAAAAAAAATGTTTACATACCTATATTCCTATATAAAAAAAAAATTAATGAAAATTATAACTGACCGTTCATAATAAATTTTTTTTTAAGGTCACTAAACTCCCTTACATAACTGAAGCTTAACTTCAACAACAAAAAAAAATTGTTTTGATTCTCAAATAACATAAGTTTGAGTTAGATTTTTGAAGTTTATACTTCTTTAGGCGCGGTGTATGATATAAATGAGTAATTCTGTAGGGGGTAAAAATTATTTTACTCATTCGAATTTCGAGTTAAAAAAAAAAACGACATGCTGTACCGTTTGAATAATCAAAAAAATTAAAATAAAATAATTTAGCGCGGAAAATTTGAATTCAAATTATTTTTTAAAAATCTTTCGTTTACAAATTATTTAACAACTAAAATTTATTTTTCAAAATAGGTAGGTCCGGTGAAATAAAGATTACCTGCCGAAAATTTTTTGGGCAGGGACCTACGGTTAGGTCGTGCCGGCTCAAAATATGTTAAAAAAAAATTTTTTCCTCCGGTGAAATAATTAGATTACCTGACCAAAAATTTTAGGTACGGAGCTACAGTTAGAGTCTTCCCGCCTCAAAATATACCAAAATAGGGCGGCAGTAAAGGCTGAAGAGAGGGCGGCAGTAAGGGCTGAAGAGAGGTCGGAAGTGTGGGCGGAAATAAGGGCGGAAGTGAGGACGGAAGTGAGGGCGGAAGTGAGGGCGGAAGTGAGGTTGAAAGTGAAGGCGGAAGTGAGGGCGGAAGTGAGGGCGGAAGTGAGGCGGAAGAGAGGTTGGTAGTGAGGGAGGAAATGAGGCCGGAACTTAGGGTGGAAGTGAGGGCGTCAGTGAGTGAGGAAGTGACGGCGGAAGCGAGGGCAGAAGTGAAGGCGGAAGTGAGGGCGGATGTGAGGGCGGAAGAGAGGTTGGTAGTTAGGGCAGAAGTGAGGGCGTTAGTGTGGGAGGAAGTGAGGGCGGAAGTGAGGGCGGAAGTGAGGGCGGAAGTGAGGGCGGAAGTGAGGGCGGAAATGAGGGCGGAAGTGAGGGTGGAAGTGAGGGCGAAAGTGAGGGCGGAAGTGAGGGCGGAAGTGAGGGCGGAAGTGAGGGCGGAAGTGAGGGCGGAAGTGAGGGCGTAAGTGAGGGCGGAAGTGAGGGCGGAAGTGAGGGCGGAAGTGAGGGCGGAAGTGAGGGCGGAAGTGAGGGCGGAAGTGAGGGCGGAAGTGAGGGCGGAAGTGAGGGCGGAAGTGAGGGCGGAAGTGAGCGTGGAAGTGAGGGCGGAATTGAGGGCGGAAGTGAGGGCGGAAGTGAGGGCGGAAGTGAGGGCGGAAGTGAGGGCGGAAGTGAGGGCGGAAGTGAGGGCGGAAGTGAGGGCGGAAGTGAGGGCGGAAGTGAGGGCGGAAGTGAGGGCGGAAGTGAGGGCGGAAGTGAGGGCGGAAGTGAGGGCGGAAGTGAGGGCGGAAGTGAGGGCGGAAGTGAGGGCGGAAGTGAGGGCGGAAGTGAGGGCGGAAGTGAGGGCGGAAGTGAGGGCGGAAGTGAGATTGGAAGTGCGGGCGGAAGTGAGATTGGAAGTGCGGGCGGAAGTGAGGGCGGAAATCAGGGAGGAAGTGAGGGAGGAAGTGAGGGCGGAAGTGAGGGCGGAAGTGAGGACGGAAGTGAGGGCGGAAGTGAGGGCGGAAGTGAGATTGGAAGTGCGGGCGGAAGTGAGGGTGGAATTACCTGACCAAAAATTTTGGATAGGGCGCTATAGTTAGGGTCTTCCCTGCTTAAAATATGCAAAAAAAAAAAGTTTTTTAAATAGGTAGCGCCGGTGAAATAAAGATTACCTACTTTTAAAGATTACCTACTTTTACAGTCGTCCTAGCTCAAAATTTAAAAAAAAAACACACGAAGCAGTCATAGGAACTGCCGAAAGAAGTTTATACTTAAAGCTTTAAACTATGAAATAACAATGACTACAAATAATGGACTGCTTTTGGACGGCTGGACTGATTTTTATTTTAATTTACATTTTGTACTA